>KB664255.1:7007820-7029256 GCA_000349025.1 Anopheles minimus | reverse complement strand
TTGAAAAATACTTTTATTCTTACCAAAACATTTTTTTCCTAAATTGGATGCAGTTGCCACAGATATTCCGGAAAATCTTCTAAAACTATAGTAGCTTCTAGGAAAACATTTACGATAGCGGAACTCACCAAAGCCGGCGGAAGATAAACCTTTCGTTAAGAGAACCCGATAACTTCCCACCAACGATGACTCACGCCCGTCACAAACAAAATTATCTTCCATTTGACGCTCCCTTACTTCTACTGCAGCCATCCTCTTCGCACCTGGTTCACCTGTTTCAAACCACACCGTGGCATAACGTGGAGAACGTACGGTCAGGATACGGAGAAGTGGCCGGTCGAGAGATCCCTCCACAGGGCCACATCCGGTTGCCGGCAGTGTTGAAACGAGCGTGCAGAGTCTCCGTTCCATTAGGAGCACCTTTAGCGCCATGCTGCCAAACTGCAAAAAGGAAGCATCGAAAAAAGGGTCGGCAATTGGCCGGTAGTCGGTCGGAAACGTGCAACAATCGAACGGCAAACATTGCCACGGACAGCCACACAGCTAACAAGGGACTTGAAATATCGAAGAAAAATTTCTTGCCCAAAAGAAGACAAAAAAACAATCCGTCCAAGTTCCCAAATGACCCAATGAAGGATCTATAAAAATATCAATTCCTCTGCCAGCGTGCCTCACTCGTCCGATACACTTAATTTATTATTAGCTATTCCTCTGGTCCCGAAATGTTGGATTCGGAAGGGCGATTGAAATGACTTTCAGAAAAGGAAAGGAAAACACAAACCACTTGAACCGCCGGTGACGGTTTCATGGAAAAAGGTTTTGCAGAAAAAAGGTCGTCGAAGGTGGCGCAAAGCATGAATGAGCTAAGCGAACGAAGAAGGTGGCCGGATCTGGATCGGTTCGGGTCTAACAACCCTAGCGTCCCATTGCATGAAATGATTCGCCCAAAGCCAACGGGGCCAAGGGATGGGTGCGACGAGATAGAGTAAATTATACCCCAGGATACGTCAATTGCCCGATTCGGCCCGAACTTATCGGCGCTTGTGTGGGAGCGAGACAGGCAAAAGGATAATCTAAAGATCGAGGATCTCTTCCCGAGCCGCTGCGGCTCAAAGTCAAATGTGAAGGAAATGAGGATGAGTGACTTTGTTTCGTTTTCCGCTTTTGTGCCGATGCGAGCAGCAAGATAAGCGCGCATGCACATCAAACCATGCTGTAGGTTGCAAAGGGCCCAACCATACCGGGGGGTTCAGCCTTTTCCGGCCCGGAGACCCACGGGCTAATCGTTTCGACGACCATTTCCCGAACGGTACATTCGTCTGTATTCGACACATTGGCCGGTTGGGTTTCGACAGGCCAAACCGATTGGTGAGGATGAATTGCTGGTGTTCTTCTGGTGTCCTGTCGGAACGATCATGTTGCGGCGCTTTTGCAGTTCTATGCTTGGGTGAATTCACAAGACTATCTCTTCTTTAGCGAACTATTGAAATGAATATAAAAACATTAAAAGATGTCTGCGAGTTGGAATTTTTATTGATTGCAAGATTAGCTCCACAGATTTAGGGTGGCTGTATTTACTAGTTACGGATATATTGTCCACCCCCAATACATCGACCCATACCTACATCAATAAACCACTGCATGGGACCACCTGCAGCAGTTCGTGCGACGTGGTGTGGGGCATCGATGCCAGGTCGGCATGAATGTTTGACGTTTTGTAGCATCCTCTCAATTACATGAATTTTCACTTAACCTCCCATCAGGACACATGTCGGATCACGCTGGGCCCAAAATGCAACACCGACGGTTTGCACCGGGCCGACCGTCACAAAAACTAACCTTTCGTAAAACTGATAAGCCCCCGAGGTCCCGGACCGGTCGGTGCAAAGGAGGACAGGAAGTTTTCGCATTCCTTTGAAATTGATCCACCCGGGACTGCCGTCGATCATCCTTTCGGGTGCCGTCGGGATGTGCGGGAAGGCTTATCTAGGGAGCGGATGGAATGTCGGACCACACCGGTAATGTAACGCAACGGCAAATACAATCGAAAGGTGTCGAACGTCGGTACCGGTGCGTGCAGTGCGTTATCGACGGTCGGTGCTGACCAGCAAGGATTTTTACGGCTTACTTGCGCTCGTTCGTGCAGTAGATGGGTGAGGGTAGATAAAAATAGCGGCTTGGAGAGGCTTTTTTTTTTGGTGCTTTGCACCACGCTTGAACACCGATTTTTGCAGCCGTTTTTATTTAGAGCCTCACGCGGGAAACAGGGATTAAAAAGATCAAATTAAGTCACACGTAGGAAGCTGTTAACATACTTTTAAGGGGAGATAATCCATCAAGTTCGTAAAAATAATTCTCTGGAATGTTTGGTAAGAGCTTCAGACCAATATTCCAACAAATGATGGAGTTACAACCAAGAGAACAAATACATGAAAAAAATCAAATATCTTACCGAACATCCTCAAACTTTCAAATAGTAGTTTCCGCCATTTATGTACTCCTTTCAGGCTGAAGTAAAATATTTAGAGTAAGATGTGTAATAAAAAATGTTTTTTTGAATATTCAAACAAAAACTGTATTTCTTATGCTATTTCTTCATATAAGTTCATATTATTCAACTCTTAGATATTCTTTACTTTCTCGTGCATGAGATAATAAAAATAACTCTTCTGATTTCAGGTCATCTTATTTTTGTGTACATTTTTCCATCTTTGCTTCCAGTTTTTTTTTTTTGTATATTTGATGCATACTTTTTATTTGCTTACGTTTTCTATATAGTGGTCATACATATTTTTTCTGGATGGATTTTCTCGTTATTCTCTTGGTAAATATGCTGATTCTTTAATAACATATTTTTTACAAGGGAGTTTCGACGGTACGTTTTCTGGTGGGTTATTTATAGTTTGTAATGCTATTTTCAAAATTGTAGTGCTTTCTAATTCTCTAAGGTATTTGTTAATAAGTAACGCTTTGCTCTTCAAATCAGGCATATGATGGCTAAGACCTCCATCTTTACTACGTAAAGCTAGCGTTTGAGCTGAGATCCTCAGTTTGCCTCTATCCCATAAGAATCCCGATATTATCCCTTTTACTTTGCTTATTTGGGAATTTAAAGGTTTAAACATAGCTGCTATGTACCAAAGTTTTGGTAGGATTCAGGCTAAAACAACATATTTAGAGGAAGATGTATACAAAGCCAAGTCAGCCAGCTCGAAAATGGTGAACAGACGCGGCATCTAGCTCTGCATGTTCCACATCAACTTGAAAAGAGTCCAATAGGAGCTTCAATGTTTGCCTCTAGAACTCAAACCTTGTTTATCGTTTTACTATACATAAATGTCTGGTCAGCCAAGAAGAAGAAGAAATGTCTGGTGGTGTCGGTATGCGTAAATATTAGGCCATGAAGTCTGCAGGTACCGCAAAATACCGGGAAAATCGCTTTCCTTACTTTAATCGTGTATTATCTAGTCATGAAGAAGTACTTTCTGCATTACATTCAAGTTGAACTAAAATGCGTCAATTCAAATATGGATTCCTCCTCACTTTCTCGATATTGTTTCAAAGATAGTTGATTCTGTCCATTACTTCTTCGGCAAATACACTTAAAGCTATTTAAATGTGTAATGTGTGCATGCAGCCGAGAAAATTTTGGACAAAATCTGATTGCTTTCGATTTACATTCAGAAAGTGGTTTTCCGAACCTCAGAGTTCTGGCTTTGTAAGTTTACCACATGAAGACTGTAAATTCGAATTCGGCTCGTGAAGTCCTAGATCATGGTATAGTTACGTAAAAAGGCCAACGTGCAACTGTTCTTCAAAAAGTGATTAAAATACAAGCAAAACTTAAACAACAACCACAATGCTTTATGTGTGTTAACTGCGTCAGTAAATGTGATTCAAACACTAAATGTAAAAAACCAGAATCATCTATTTTAAAACTGCTGCTTGTACATTCCCGCTCCTACAGATCTAGACATAATCTCTTCCAGCTAGTAGACATAATCTCTTCCTGAGTGCGTTCAAAAATGGACGACCAAGTAAAACGATCCCATATCGCTCGTTCGTGCCATCGCGCTCAGGCAACATAACCCAATGGATGGCTAAGCAGATTGGGTTTCTCGCTTTACCAGCCGTGTGATTCATCGGTAGAAAATGGAGCTACCCGCTGTGAAACGATCACCTTCATTGGTTGTTTTTCCTCCCCACGGGAAGAAGAAAAACTAAAACCACCAAGAACAGTGCTTCCTTCCAGTGGGGGAAAGGGTGGAGACAATGGTGTGCGGCCATTGCTGCTTATACAAACAGTGTTCCAATGCCATAACAATCATACCGAGCATCGTTAAGCTGCAAACAAACACAAAAACACACACAAACAATCCCCAACGCATCGGAATATCGTTGAGGGTGGTCTACAAAGAATTCTCCTGCCAGCAATTCCTTCGGGGCATCCCTCTGCCATCTCCGGCGTACCATATCATTCCGTGCATTCGTGTTCGCGTTCCTCCGTGCTCTGTGATATTCTTTCACAAAATTAGCCGACCCGAGAGCGTTGGGCGAACCATGCCAGAACCGATAAAGAGTTGGGCAGCAAAAAAAAAAAAAACAAGGGAGAGATGATTTATTTGCAATCTTGTTTGACATGGGTGGTACAAATGGAGAGGAATGAATCGGTACCGCGTTTTGGGGGTGCGTATGTTCCGACCGGGAACCTTTTCGTGAAACTATACATGGAACAAATTAATCGACCAGAGGAGAAGATCAAGTTCATAAAAAAGGGGATTGGAATAAGACATTGTAAGCTCGCGATAAAAGTGAGACATCAGCTATTGGACAAGTGGAATTTATTGGGGTTCTTTGGCTTTCAGGATGGAATGTTTATTTTGTATTATTTGAAACTCATGATGAGATGGGAATTCTCCAATATCGATAATACAAAACCAATCTCCCAATGTTGGACTAATTTATAAATTTGTTTCCAGGAAAAGTTTCATCGATAGCAAAAATGGTATTCACCGCATTATGTATTCATGCCGGCCACAAATCATACCCGAATTATCAACTTCCGCGGCACAACCGTTGAGGCCGCCAGCCATTGTGCGCTTTCATCACAGACTAGCTGGATCCGGTCATCTGCCGTCACGGTGGCTAGCATAACGTGGAAACCCGCTCGATCGTGGTTGTAGATGATCAAACACAATAATAAAAAAGGGGCACAGAACGGAAAAGAGAACGGCTGCTCATCATAACCACCTAGGCGTCGAATGGCCTCGTGGAAGCGAAAAAAAGAAAACACAACCCTCACACAACGCAACTAGCCCGCGGGTTCCTTCATCGTTGCCTCTCCTGCCACTCTTGGGAAGAAACGCCAGATCCAGGCCGGTCGCACCAGCGCACCCCAATTAAGCGCATCTCCAGCCGCTGCCCGATATCCTCGGACCCTGCGCAGAGTCCGGTGTCTTCGCAGCCGAACGCACAGAATGGTCGCCGAAATCCGTTCTCGGAACTTGTAAAAATTAAGTGATGAAATGTAGCTCTCGATTAACCTTCGGCACTGTTGCAACGGAGCCCGCGCGAGTTCGACCGGGATTCGCCATCACATTAAGGTTACTTCCATGTGTTTTTTTTGTGTTTGTTCCTTTTGGTCCGATCGTGGTCTATAATTTGGAAAGAATCTTACCGCATCCGTCCCGGCATGCACGGAACGGGGGCGGACAGGTTGGTCAGGAAGTTCGAAACGGGTCGGAAATTTTCGGCTTTATGGATCGGTTCGATCCATCCCAGGCAATCCGGCTGCCTATCACTGTGTCTTCTATTTCATCGCTCTGAAGGAATGGTGGAGAAAATATGTTTTCAACGGAATGCTCGTATCGGCAGCCATGATGGCGCAATCAAATGCTCGGTCACTCGGTAGTTTCGAACCAATCAACCAACATGACTCGAAATCGATCGTTTAGAAGGTTCTAGGAATATCGAATGAAACTGTTTCACTTCCCAACTTATCTCGGCCGTGATGGGAAAACAGCATCTTCCAGGCCGGAAATCTATCATCTCAATCGAGTGGGTAGTGACGGACGGTATCCTTTACGTTCGTGCGTCCTGGAAATGTTTGGACGAGAAAATTGCTGATGGCCAATTTCCGTGACAAGACGATGTCGATGTCAGCGAGCGCAGAGCGATCGCATTCATCCCTCATACACGCTCACACACATACACAGGCGTAAGACAAAACAGAAAACCTTCTTAACTATATTTTCGCTCACTTGGGTGGCATTTGAGTGCGACGGTTTCCTTATCCAGTGTTCCGAGTTCTTTCCAGAGGTCCTGACGTTGCGAAGCGTTTCATTCTACCGGCTACCCGCACATCGTACGCTGAGGGCGTTCGTGTAGCTCGGACATTTTGTAGCCGGGCAAACCGAGATGATTAATATCTATTTATGTAGCCCGGGTGCCCGGGCATTGAAACAAAGGAAACATAAACGGTGCAGAGCATAAGCACAATGCTGCCCTGGCATGGCGATCGCGTTCGGCCGTGTTCCGATCGGTCGATCCTCGATTCGACGATGGTGGCCACCAACCGAGTGCACGAGTGCCGCAGCAGAGGGAGCCCTACAACAAGGAACGGTTTCGAGAGAAAATGGGAGGATTATTGGTACGAGCTCGCAGGCGCAGGATATTGCGTTCTTGGTGCTCCACGGTTGCTGCTGCATGTGTGCCGGGAGCGACGAGTTTTGGAGGTTTCGTTGAATGAAATTCTCCACTCCATCGAGGGCGGAGTCGAACGCACACCGAGCGTTCGGGCAAGCGTTGGGCCAGCGCAGTGGAATCTTGTTAATTTTCTCACGCATTTTTTTTTCTCCCCCAGGAAGGGACGAGAGCGAGCGCTTGTGTTGTGCGGTGGAATATTTGTATTTATTCTTTGGTATCTCCGAACAAGTGAAGAGCGGCCCGTGGAACGGAGGCATCCCACGGTGGAGAATGCTTGCATACCCCCTGCCGAACTTTGACCACACAAGCGCATAATCTGGACCGCGATTGAATTATGATTCATAGGCGCTTCCACCACAGTTCCGCCACCCTGCCCAGGGGTCGATTTCAGCGAACACGGTGCTTGTTTCACCGGTTTGCCGTGTTTATTGTTGTTAGGACGCCGGTAGTTCTTTCCCCCGGGGCTGCGCCCACAAACAGGCTCCAATGTGTTGCTCTTCCATGCAGCGAACCCGGCACGCCATTGCGTTCTGTTCGTGAGCTCGCTCGCTCGCTCAGCCATCCCTTTCGGACCCTTGTTGTTACTGGGCTGGTCGGAGTGGCTGGAGCAACATGATGACACGGTATTTGCCGACCGCGCTTTCAAGAGAGGAAAAAAAAAACAGGCGCACGATTTTAGCCCACCGCAGTGTTTTATATATAGTCATCACGTTAATAAGGCATGAAGAAAATCAGTTTCGGGGAAATATTATTTGTTTTTCAAATTACTTTATTATCGCGTTTTTCCTTTCCAGCGCTCGTTTGGTTTGAACTCACTGTTTCGCTCTCTTCATATAGGTTATGTTCTTAGATTGAATATTTTGGGAACGAAGAAACAAGTGAAATTACGTTACAATTGTGCATCGTTTAAATGAGTTTCAAATCTGTGCTTTTTTGTGAATTAAGAAATTTATTTGAAGCCCATGGTTTTTTTAATTAGACTATAATGTTGAAGTTAAACTAATTATTGAATAACCCTGGTTTACAATTCTAACAAATTCTATACTCTTAGCAAAATATGCTTATAGATCACCAGTTCAAACACTTCCACAGTTCAATTCACAAAACCGATGGAAACTTGCTCGTCAAGCTTTCGGGTAATTGTTTTCCAATTCAATTCAATCAATTTTACCGTTTCCGGCCATCGTCCACAATGACGAACGTACTCCGAAATATTAAGTGTCATCTCTCATTCCTACCAATCATTCACTCTAATCGGTGTACCGGCTACTTCTTGGAATTCACCGCCATCGGCGTGACGATATAACAGAGTGCGAGGAAAAGCACCAGCGAGCTTAAGCTGGAGGCATCCACTAACGCACCACTCCAGCACCAGCGGATGCAGTGCCCGTTGTTTTACTCCTTTATCTCTTGTCATTCCTTCGCCGAAACTTCAACTTCACGCTTTGCCCACTTCACGCTGCAGTACTTCAGCACTTCCCTTGTACTAGTATGGCCACTCAACCAGGGAATGGCTTGGAATGCCAAAAACTGAAAATGAAAAAAAAAACACACACACAAAAGCACAAACGAATATCGGCTGCGGCCGCAGCTGAAACGGAACCGAAATCTTGGCAATCATACAATTTGATGTCGATCGAGCCGAGCTACTGCCGCATGAGATGAGCCATGAGAAATCATTTTCGTGCATGACTCATCGGAAATAAAACGCTCAAATCTAATTAAAATTCTTTGTTTTAAGGCTCTCACCGTTCTACTCTCACGTACCCGTGGCCGGCCAGAAGGGCCTCTGCTTGGCTTAAGCATGTGCAAGTGGGAGTGTGAGAAACACACCAAAACAGGGCCAATATCATGCTGCTTGCGGAGGAAAATTACTAAACAGCTTGCTTCGCTTGCCAACCGCTCGAATGATCATCTATTAAGCCGAAAGCTTTAAACCGAAGAGTAAAGACTCTTTCCTGCTCCTTCCCGCTCATTATTACAAATTATTGCCGCCACATTGACATTGTCATCGAAGCTTATCGATTTCAAAGCAGTACACTGTACAAACAGTCGAAATCTATGATCCTCAATTCACAATCGATCAAACGGAGCGAAGCGAATTGATTGATCACAAAACATCCCAAAGCGCTGATGAGTGAAACGATTGTTAAAGAGTTTTTTTTCCTTTATTCCATCTCGCCTTCTCCAGATTCCAGATCATTCCCAGAGCAGGTCGACCTCATGCGGCACTGCCTGCGTGATTGCGCGGTTGGTTAAGTTAATTCAATCATCAACCAAACGGACGCAACCCCACGAAAGGTATGCATCACCGTACCGCTCCGGTTTGATTCTCTTGTTTGATTTGGTGCGGCCAGGTGGAGAGGGCGGAAAATCAATCATACAATTTTTAAGAATGAACTCACAGTCCGTCCGTCAATGGCGAACCCTTGGCAGACCTTTCGGCAGTGGCCGATCCCCGCGGGTTCGGGGCATCCGTGCCGGGTGCAGCGACGACGGAAAAAAGGTTAATTATCCTACATTGTACGCGCACACACACCGACAACCGACAACTAACGTTCTCAACCGTTTGCCCACCGCATCACTCAAATCCATCATCATCCGCCGCCGTTCCGAGCCACCTAGCTAAGCCAGTTTTTGCCGAGCATTATCCTGACCGGGCCGATGATGTTATTACTTTTGTGCACTTCACAATAATTCGATTGTTGCTGGCCATTAACTGAATTGTACTCTCGAAAAGCTATTTATATTCACCATCGTGTTGCCTTTTTTTTCGCGATAACTGGGAACCGATGCGAGCCGAAGGGCATACAAACAATGTTTCCTGAAGTGGCCGCACTCGCAGAAAGCTCTCTGCAGATAATTGATGATAATTCATTCACTTGTTTCTCCGTAAGTTTGTTTTCCGTTTTCTGCGTGTTGTTGTGGTTTTGTTATCCTTGTGTTTTGTGTATGTGTGTGTGTGTACGTGTGTTGTTGTTGTTTTTGCAAAACCATGATTTCATCTTCGTTGTGATAATTGGTAGACCAACCAAAAGCGATCGTGTCCAAAGCATTTCTGACAGGTAGCAAAAGCCTTGCCAATCGCTTATAGTTTATCGTTCATCCTGTGGGTTCGTCTGTTTTTGGATCGCAGCGGGACATCTCGATGTATTTTTTAAGATCCCATTAGACGCCATCAAATGCCATACCACCATCGACGATATTGCTACAAATGGTGCCTTTAAGCGGTAGTGTAAAAGTTACTTTGATATCAGATCAACGAACAATCGCTTATCGTAACTATGTAAAAGATACACAATATTAGCAAGCCAAAAATTAAAGCATACCAATTTTATGATCGCATGTATTTTATTTCATCATTCGTTATATCCAGTTTTGCATCTATTCAATATAAGTTTCCGATTCGTATCTTTTAGTCTTTTGATGTTCCCATGATCCAGTAGGGGTTTAATTGACATTTTTCTTACATTTCAATAGTTGATTTATTTTCAAAGTAAGTTGACCTTCCACCACTTTTATGACTAAAGTACTTTATTTACAACATGTTTGCTTCATTCAATGTTGCCTTTACTTCACCTTCCTCGTTTATTTTTTTATTTCAAAAATATTACATATTCTCGGGTTCGTCACTTTAAGTCTTTTGATGCTTCCTTGCTCTAGCAGGGCAAATTGTTGAAATATTTTTCATATTTTTATTTATTTATTTATTTTTAATTTTTATGTTTGACGTACAAAATTTCCTCCTTGGTTTTTGCCCTGTGCAGAACATGCACAGTTTTGTTTATTGTTTTATCCTAAGGATATTTACTTCAGATTTATCGCTTGCAGCCTTTTGATGCTCTCATAGTCTAGGTGGTAGTTTGCTGACTCATTTATGTATAATGAATATATTTATTTATTATAAAATATGATGATTAACGCACAACGTTTAATATTTTATTCTTTACCTCGAACATGTTCCTGATCTATTCAATTTCCTATGGAAATGAAACTCAGATTAATCTATTTTAGTCTCTTAATTCTTCCATATAAGTTCACAATTTGCTGACACATTATTTGTATCTTTAATATATTTAGTTATTCTTATTTATGATCATCTGCGTATAATTTTTCCTTATTTAATAATTCCATATCTCTACCATGCTTCAGTTATATCCTTTTAATTTAAAAACCTCAGGTTCGTCGCTTTCAATCTTTTGATTCTTCCATAGTTTATTCGTTCGCCACTTACTTATTTTGTGATACATTTTCTCTCCAAAATGGTAGATGACTACATCAGTGTGTGACAGACCAGCCCTCAGGTCGCCCCGTAATAAATAATCCTTAATTGCGCTAATACTCAACCAAGCCATCTATCACTGCATCGTTTCCTGGCGAAACGTAAATCCCCCGATTGGATTACCGCACACACACCCCGCATCAGCGTGTAGGAATACACCAACCTGCATGCTATTAGGTGTACCATTTCGCTTACCACAGTCCAAAGAGCCGAACCAACAGGGATCGTGTGGTTCGCTTGTGTACCATCTCGCTTCACGTTATTATTTCCCATGGATTTATTGTGCATTCAGCGCGCAGCTACACCGGTTTGAGCGCTACGGTTTGCTTGTCCCGGTGTCCTCGGTTCGGTGTGACAAGCTGTCTGCCACGGCATCGGACGGTGCCGGCTAAATTTCGCCGATTTTGTCGATCGGTCGAGATGCGCGATGTTGTGCGTTGTCAGGTGCGTTCGTTGATATTTCCTGCATTGGGACTGGGAGGGGGAAAGGTAGGAAAGCGGAACTGGACGGGGAAGACGACAGTACACACTCATCACCCCATTAAAGCTGTCGATTGCGGCAACGACAAGCTATTCATTTTACTTAGCTTCTCTCATTCGAGCGAAACATTTCACGGTGACATGCGTAGCGATATCAGAGACCCTTCACGGCCCCCGGTGC
Organism: Anopheles minimus; assembly: GCA_000349025.1. Classification (NCBI taxonomy): domain Eukaryota; kingdom Metazoa; phylum Arthropoda; class Insecta; order Diptera; family Culicidae; genus Anopheles; species Anopheles minimus. Next base: position 7,017,608 of record KB664255.1, on the reverse strand, counting down.
GCTCTTGTGTACCGTCGTTGCCCTTGGCGTTACATCGCTCGCAGGCAATGGCAATCACCGTGTGGCCAATGTCGCCAGTCACACGGCCCCCGCCAACCAGCCGCCGAGGAATTAATGGAATTTTAATTTCAATTCAATTGTGTGTGGTTTATTTATTGCTCACCTTAAGTGTCCCAGCTGCACTCGGGGTCGCTCCTTCTTGACTGAGGAGTTGGTACCACAGGTTATAAGCTGCAACGGGTATATCCTGCACTATCGGGCCGGCGGGACACCCATCCCAAGACGATCCCGGAATTGGCACGCATCGGTCTGCAGCAGCAGCACCAATGGATCGGGCATCATATCATCAGCGTACAGGCCACAGGGTGGGCCAAGCTTCTACTTCTTTTTTTTGGTGCGCATTCACCGCATGATCGTGGCTGTTTTGCGCCTGTTGAACTTGACCAATGCTCGTTTTATCCCTGGCATTTTATTTTTGCGCTTGTACACTGGGCAACATACTAAAATGAGCAACAGCAGCAGCAAAAAAAGTGCAACGTCCCATTCCACTCGGCTGGCTCATTGATCCTTGAGTAATCCTTCGGCGTGACGTCGTCCGGGTGCGACAGTTACAAGTACCAGAAAAACGTGAGCAAAAACCCCTCGAACGCAGTGCAACGTGGTGTTGTTGGGGTTTTTTTTTCTCCCCCCGATCGATGGTCCCTTTGTTGCATTCCAGCTGAGCAAAAAAAAAAAAAACGGAGTGTGTGTGACATTGTGCCAAACCCGCCCTTGGGTCACGCGGGATCGAAGCCCGTTTTCTTTCAACTGTCATCGGGCACAAAATCCGACGAATTTGAATTCCGGAACGGAGCACTGGACTGGGGTGGTCGAGGGAAAAAAATGTTAATGTGCTGCTTAATGAACATCTTATCGCGAACTTTCGGCTCGATCGTGCCCATTTAGTGAGAAGCGGGTTCGTTAGTGTACTTTTTTTTTTGTTTTATTTGTTTTTTCCCCCCGTTCGTTCAACATCGTCACGATGCAACCGTTGTAGCGAGCATGAAAGTTTCATCGAACAAAAATCGATTCTTAATCACTCATAGAACTAACACGTTCGTTTTTAACCCACCTCCCCAAAGGAATGCATTTCTCCCGCACACGGACTATCCACAGCCACAGCTCACCAATCTCTGTCCGATCGGTTCGGAAAACCAATCCATTAAACACGACGCTGGGAAGCGATCAACTTGAACAAAACGACAGAACGAACACATTTTCCTTCCATGTGGACGATTGTGTCACTTTTAACCGTGTTTAACGCTGTTCTAATTTGTTATAATTTGAGCAGTCAGCGTTGGCTGAATGCTGGCCGGGTTACCTGGGTAAGGTAAGGTTTAATATGCCCACACCACCACCTGCCACCATTCACTGGATTGGGTCGGAGGAAGAACAAAAAAAAAGATATGCTCACCCTGTCAAGTCATTCATTATTTTCTTATCGCTGGAATGCACTTTTGAGCAGCTCGGTTGAAGCTGCTCGGGAGCTTAGCTTGGGAAAGGTTTCCTCCTTTTGCCCGAAACATCCGAAACCGAGCGTGATCTTGGTTGGGATGAGTCATAAACGATCATCTTGCTTTCTATTGGAGTTTTATGTGTAACGTAAATGTTGCTGCCCGTTTTGTCTTCCAAAGCACGAGTTAATTGGTTTAAATATAGTTCTTTCTTTAAGTTTAAGTAAAACTTAAATCATATTAAAATGAACATAAAAAGCGAACGCTCGCTCGCTTCCTCGGCTATCATTTCGTTCGCCGTTGCAGTGTCATTAGTCGCAACGCTACCACGGACGTTGTAGGCTCGAGGGCCCAAACAAAACCCCCTCAGTTGGTGGTCGTATTTATGATCCTCGTGTTTTCCCCGTTTTTTTAAAGTGCATTTACTTCATTACGCTACGCGATCGTTGGGTGCACCAAATTCCCCAAAAGGTCGCACACCACAGCAGCGCCCGGAGTGAGACGTTTTGTTTTGGGAAGTAATTAGTTCCGAACTGTTAAACCCGTACCAACAAGCAGGCTTCATAATTTGCTGCCATTCACATGTTCGACATGTTTCCATCTCGGTTCCGGCTCCCAATCCATCATTGGGTGCACAGAACCCAAACTACACACAAACAGAAACGGACGCACACTCGGACACACGTTTGATCAACTAGGTGCTGTAACCAAACCCATTCCGGCACATTCCTTCCCGCCCCACGTCTGCTATAAAATGTACATTCTAACGTTTCCTAATGGGTCAACGGATGTCGTGGCATCTGGATTCCCGGCTGGTTTCCCCGCTGGCCGGCTGCAGAATGATTAGGAATTTTTATTTATGCATTATGCGTGGCGAGAACTATCTCACCATGTTCATCACGGTACAAATGTTTTAATCGAGAAACAAGCGGTAATTGGGGATCGTCTTTTTTGTTTTATGCTTTTTTTCTTCTTCTTCGTCATGAGTGTGTCTTTAACTTCCGCCAACTTTCTTCGCATTTGCTCTATCCGGCAGTATTTGATGTGTCACTGCCATTCGATCGACGCCATTAAACATTAAAACGTGTCTTGCTTATCGTGTCGAATTCCTTACACTCGCTGAGACATTCGGACGACGGGCTTAGCTGCGGTAGACCTTTGGCCCCCTTCAAACGGTTTTTGGTCCACAAACACACACACACACACACACACACACAGGAGAAAAAAAAACACAAAAAATAAACCAATCCATCGGGATCACCCAGTGCGTGCGGGCAAACAGAGTTCGTTGCTGCACGAAGCATTTAAATCCGTTCACTTAGCGGTCACTTCCCCCGGTCAACGGATGCTCCGTGGAAAAAGCCACGACAAACAAATATTGATCGCGCCCTGCTTAGCGCTTAGCTCAAGGCTTTACTTCTCCCCTTGCCAACTCCCTCCCTCCCAGCCTGTTCTTATCCAAACGCAACCCTTCAGGTTGGTCAGGGGGGGGGGGGAAGAAAAAAAGTAAAGCAGCCAAAAATACCAGAAGCGTTTTGTCGGTCAACAGTTCGGGGCCAGACTCGTTGATGCGATCTCGGTGCAGTCTATTGACAGATCGGTACAGTGTTAATGACACATAGATGAGTAAATATACCGTCCGGTTGTCGCGTTTCAACAGCGCATTGCTGCAGTAGCCGTACACTTCCTGGATCTGGAGAAATCTTGCCCCCTCTCTATCCTCTTCCCCAACTACACTCTTGTTGACTCGGGTTACCTAAACCGTTCTGAGCTTAGGTAAGTAAGCAGCCACTTGCCGACAAACAAAACCAACCTGCCCGGGTGTGTTACGTTTGACCGGTTTCCTTGCCCAAAGTGAGAACTCTATTTGTGGACGCTCCCCCATCCCCGTACGTGGACATTGGCCTGAACCATGGGTGGCATTAGATTTTCAAATCGCCAATCTTTGGATGATGAACTGAGCCATGGTTTCCATGACCCCAGCTGCATCAGTTTAATCCAACACAAAAACAATGGTCTAATGCATATTCAACACACCTTGCGGTCGGTGTCAAACAGAAAAACTACAAAAAACGCAAAGTGTTGTCAGCTCTATCTGTACATGATATCTTTCCGGTGCTCTAGTCAAATGTTGATAATGTTTTTAATTGTTTTCTATTCCTCACCTTTATCATCTGCACCACACAAAAACATTTTTGTGTCTTGATGTTTTGGACGCTTCTGTGAAGGATACGATTGGTTCGCTTGGAGAAGAGGAATGGAATCTGTAAACAGCATACAAAACCGCACTCCTATGCCATGTTACAGTTTTTTTAGCCTTTTCTTTATTTTACGTACGACGTTCGTTGGTGTTTTCCCGCTCCTTGGAAGTCACCAGCCCCGTTGCAAAGGGACCGTTTCATTCATTCGCTTAATTACAGAAACGCGTGATGGAACAAGACAAATATTCCGTAAAACAGTTGCACTACAAGGAGTTAATTAAATTCCAACCGGGTGCTTCACTCTTTTCACCCTCCGTTCCGTCTCTTCCTCCCCTCCGGCAAACCACCAGCAGGGGTTGCAATTTTGCGCTTTAAACGACCGGGCTTTGGATGAGTCTTAGCGCGAGTCCATTAAGCAAAACCCCATTCCCATACCCTTGGGAGGAGGGTGTGCTGAATAATACCGAAAGTAAACAAACAGACACAAAAAAGCACACACACACACACACACACAGTGCAGACACAATCTTAAATAACAAAACTTGTTCAATGTTCCCGTATCCCATGTTTCGGATTCCGTCGAATCGTAACTCGACGTTTGCGGATGTTGTTGCTGTTAAACGTTACCACTTTTTTTGCTGTTGTTGTTGCTGTTGTTGTGGTTGCCTTTTTCCCTTCTCGCTACAACTGTTTCGGTTCATGCTTTATATGTTTTATGATCTTTCCCCACTCTTGGTTGGTCGTCAAAAAAAAGCCCAACAACCGAGCAACCTAAATAAGATGTGCATTCAAAGTGCAAGGTGGGCTCCCCGGTTTTGTTGGGTTTGGGAAACATTCCTGCCGAATGTTATTCGACTGTTGACTTAATGATTTATTAAGCATTAAGCTTCCCTGTTCCTTGCTCTATGCCATTCTGGTGAGAGCTTTTCCTTTGGTAATACAATAGTGTTCTGTTTTGAGTATGTGTATGCATTTTTTGTAACAACCTTAATGAGCACCAAAAATTATGCCGTTATGAATCAATGGTCCGCAAATAGCACAACGGCAGAAACATGTCCCAAACATACAGACTTCATTAGACCCGCAATCAACATTCCACACGTAAACCGTATCATTACCGAGCTGAAAATAAAATCAACCTACCATCAAACCATTAATTGCAAGCGAAAAACTGTAGCAGGCGAGCGAAAAGAAACAAAAGGGCTGTTGCCACACCTCCGGCGTTAACTCATCAAGCCACCACACCGTCGATGATCATTGGCGATTTACATGTCATTACCCTTTATGGACGATGTATTAATCCCGTCGCCCCGATACCGGAAATCAATTATCAACGATCAATGATTTTTTTTCTACAAATTTTTGGAATCAATGAGTGCGCTCCTAAAGCCGGAGACTGAGTAGGGGAATTTCGTGTATGTAAGTTTCTTACGAATCATTAATAATGTGGCCGATTCTGTTCGCCAACGACGGTGTGCGGCTCTGCATACCATCGACAGACGGGCTGTCGGTGTTTCTGTTGCTGGAAACCAGAACCGGCAGACACCAACGAAACGAAAAGACAAATCATTCTAATGGTGCCCATCGCAAGAGCATAACAATTCTCTTTTCCCCAAAATCGGCATGCAACCGGACCGAACAAACCCCACAGCCGAGGCCTCCATAATAGTATCAAAAATTAAAATCAAATCAATAAACCTTTTGGGCTTTGGGTGCTCGCTGTTGTTGTGGCTGTTGTTGTTAATCAATGAATAGTTGCGGAAGATTAGGTTCAATTAAATTATAGGCTTCGTGCGTTCCGGCTGAACGGGACCATTTTGATGGGCTTCGATACGGGGCTCGAAAAAACAAAAAAAAAAACAAAAGAGGTTAAGGGAGAGAGAAAAAAGAAAGGAAACCCAAAAGCCCAAAGCAGCCGTAGAACCCCATCTACGCTGGCGCAATGCAATGGCCAGTTCCCGCAGATCGATCATCGTCTTTAGCTTGCGTTGCGGCTTTCCACCCATGCCCGTTCCGGCAGATGGATCAATTAGGTGGGCTGCCGGGCCAAAAGGGAGGAACAAAAAAAGACATGCAGAGGACAGTCGTTGTTGGGGTGCGCCGGTTTAAGAAGGTTCCGAAACGTAAAAGCTCTGCCCGCGGTACTACTGACCAGTCCATAAAAAAGGGACTTAAATCAAAACCGTGAATTGGTCTCGGACCCGATGATCGGTCAGGCGCCCTCGGCATGAATCTTCGGTAGCTTCACGGCACGGACCAAACCTTTCTCGGGTGAGGGTGGACCCATGGGGGGAGGGAGTGTTTCTGTATACTTAAGCAAGAATGATGGGAGATGTTGTGTGGTTGAGGTGCGGCACGTACGTGAGCAATAGAATCATCATTGACCGATCGATCGGCGACGCGAACGAAGAGAAACGTGAAGGTAAAAAAAACATGCACACTAAGAACATCTCCCCATTCTCCCCCTATTCCGAAACCACCCAAAACAAAACAAAAAAGAAACCAAATACAACAAGCGACCGAGAGATAAAGAGCGACAAAGAGTTAGTGTGTGTGTCTGTGTGCGTGTGTCTGTGTGGGAAAAAAAGGAGACAAAAGCAAGGTGGAAAGGAAGCGATCACACAGGAACAACGAATAACCACTTCAACCGAATAAAATCGAATAATCAAAACATTGTAAGTATCTAATTTGGATGATGAAGGCAAAATGAAACATAAAACAACGATTTTTAATGCCTCATTATAAGTTGTATCAGCGTTTTGTTTGATGAAGCGAGCGATCAACCGACAGGCCCGACAGGTAAATGAGGAGAAGGAGGGGAAAAGGGGGTGAAAGAGGGGTGGGGGGGGGGTTAGGGCAGCCGCACAAGCAACTTGATGGTAGGCAAGAATTGATGAACAAGAGAGAACGTAAAGCCAGAACACCGGTGCATGCGTTCAGATATACGTATGTGCGGTGCCCGGTGGAGCCCGTGGGAGAAATGGACGAATGCAACCGGGTTGGAACGGTGGTGGAAACGGTGGCGGAACAACCAAACGCTTGCGTCGTCCCGGAACGCAGCCCGCACGTCTCGAATGCACGAAAAAGGGATCAAGAACCGCGTGAGGTCGCCCAATGTGAAAGAGATCGATACGAGAGAACGAGAGCGAAGGCACAGGGAGGCCAGGTGCGGGGGAAACTGCCGGGAGCAACGGGAGCAATCATGGGGATGTTGCGAATGAATATATGTGTGGCGTGGACTGTTGCTCTCCGCCCGGTACGATCGGTACAAACAGACAGCGAGGAAGCTTTTTTTTCTGTACTGATGGGGAAGAATGAGAGAGAGAGCGTGAGAGCGACAGGAGACCGAAAAAGAGCCACCGCCTGTCCGCTACCACAAGCGACGAACCCCCGGCAGCAGAGCAGCCACAGAATCAAAGAACCTCCACAGCGGTAGACCGCCAGGCGGCTCCATTATTGTGGGTATTGCGCGATTCTACGCGGCGCTTCGATCGATCGAAACAGTCGGATGGACGGAGGACGAACAACACCCGGGCACGGTGTTTGTGTGCGTTTTGTTTTCCGCCTCTTTCAGCCCGAAAAACCCCACCGTCAACTGCTAGACTGCTCGCGCAACGCAAGGGAGCCGAAAAGGGCGGTAACGATAAAATAACTATATTTTCTGAATTCTTTTACGTCGTCATAAAATCGGGACCCGCCACTGCACAGCTTCCCGTCGATGCTGCACGGGATGTCCATTATGAGCGACGGATCGCTAGAAGCCGCTGGGGGGTTGGGGGGTTGGGGGGTTTTCGGCCTCCCGAGCGCGCACCGCATTTTGCTACAGCTCATTTAATCATGCGAAGCGGGCGAAGTATTTGCACACTCACCACCGGGTCGATTGCTCACTATCGGGACGACAAAATCTTCCCGTAGGTGTCCCGGTAAGTGCTTGAGACAGAATGGGGGTAAGCGGGTGGAACGGAGGGACGGGGAGATGATGGTTTTGCTTGTGCCAACATACTGACAGCGGACGGTGTCCGTCATCAGCTAATAAACGTTTGCCCTCACTCGTGTAGGGAGCCCACTGAAATGGGGAGTTGTAACAAGATGAGATTACTTCGAAAATTTATTAATTTACCTCTCGACCACAATATTTACTTTATAAGAAATATTATCAAGGGATTAAAATTCTGCCGTCATATTCTATAGCCAAAGAAACAGTTGATTTTATTCAACTTTTCATGTCCATTACGGGAGAAAATTAATAGATATGTTCTGGCTCAACAGTGTACTAAAATTATCTTCGCATTTTAAAAATCGATAAATTGTTACGTCTCAAATTAACCAGAATATATATTTGTTCATAGATTGCTATGTAATTTCTAATAACAAATTAATTTCTGCAAAAAATCTCAATAAGAGAATCTTACTTATTCTCAATGAAATTTATATCCGCTGAATGTGACTCTCACTGAATTCCAGAACAACTAATTCTCCTCTCGATGTCACTGCACCAAATGAGAATGATGATAAACCTGACTCTTTTCTTCAACATTTTTTTCCGAAGGATGTACATAACTTGGGAGTATTTAAAATGATTAGAGTAGTTAGAATTTTTGGAGTGGCTCCGGAAGAATTTTAAAATGCTATTATCAAAATTTGAGGATATTGAAATGTGTATCCAAATAACAACTTTCCGGTGGTGGATCTAATGAAGGCTGAGAAGCCTCAAGATAGCTTTCATTCTTCGGATTCAGTCATAAGCTCCAACGTGGTCCTTGTGGTAAGTCTGGCTACTTCACTTGGATCGGCATATAATCGCTTATAAGAATTATTGATACCATGTAGTTGAATAGTCCGTCGTCACTACGAGGAATGGTCCGGATGGGATTTGTTCCACAGTATTGGCGTTTACCGACCGGCGCCACTATTGCCTCGGCCATCAATCAACCAAGCTTTTAGGCAGGTTTGTGTATAGTATCATCAATTCTCCGACTTCCTTTTACTTTAACCCAAACTCCAAATATAAATAATTTATACTGACTACTACTTTCCGGAGATCTCTCGAGTTCCTCAGGGTCTTTACAGTTGAGACACAGTTTGAGAGGTTTGTGAGACACTAGATTCTCAATTTAACATTAAACAAATTAAATAAAAAGAATAAAATAAATAATTGAAGATTAATGTAGATTTTAGCTCCTACAGAAGACTAGTAGAAAATGATCAAATAATTTTCTCATACACATTTCGAATCTTTTTTTCAACTTTTCTTAAAATTTCTTTTTTTGTGATTTTGAAAATAAAAACAATTATCATTACATCAAACATACCAAACAAAGGTGGTCTGAGTGTAGGTGCGTTAAACTTACGAAACTTTAAGAATCGATTTGTGAATAATTGTTAAGCTCATTTACAAACGCTGCTAACCATCCACAAACGGGACCACCGTCGACGCGAGCCGCCAAGAATGACCCAGCGGGACATTCAATTCCATGCTTCGTACCATGGGGCACGAAACGTTCTCAGAACAAAACGAAAACCTGTTGAAAATCGCTACAAACTCTCTGCACCGGTCACTAAGCAGCCGCGGACACACGGTATCGTAATTTTTATTGCATAAATTAACCCTCTTTAGCTCGGAAACGTCCAGCTCTAACAAAGCGATCAAAATCTGCACATCCGATACCGTTGATAAATCATAAATTATTTTCCGCACCAAAAAACGAAACAAAAAGCACTAAACCTTGCAAACCCGTGCTTACTGCTTTTACGAAAGGGAGAGGTAAGGATGGGAATGGAACACCAAAATGCTACAAAAACCAACATCGTTTCGGTATCGGTATGTGATCTCGATCGTTTTGCCGCTTGGAATCGACCTCAAATCTATGTCCGTGTCCATGCGAAACCCCGAACGATCGTATCCTTACGTTTTGTGGATACACACACACACACACACACACAAGCTGGATGCGATCTTCATCAAGTCCTAGCCCCTCTAATAACAAATTAATTTCTGGAAAAAATCTCAATAAGAGAATCTTACTTATTCTCAATGAAATTTATATCCGCTGAATGTGACTCTCACTGAATTCCAGACCAACCTTTGATAAAC
>KB664255.1:6927067-7002837 GCA_000349025.1 Anopheles minimus | reverse complement strand
CGCAATCTGTACTATGCGTACATCCACCCAAACGTCATTATGGTTGCGTTGCGTACAACGCAAACGGTTTATCAAAAATCCCCAAAAATCGTTTGATATAAGTAATATTAGGCAGAAATTAAACCATCAACAATCACCCCCCAAAGGGCTCCATTTCGGTTGCTAAATTAAGAGAGTATAAAAATGTGTCAGAACCGTTTTTTTTTTTGTTTGTTCTCGCTCTTCCCAAGATCATCAACAAATGGCGATCGTTTGCTATAAAGCTACAACGGGAATACGAAACCACCACAGAACCAGCACCAAAACTACAATCATTGTTCGCAACGGTTGGACGGTGCAGTGGATGAGATTGAGATGATACTGCGCATGTATGCCGGTGTAGCGTTTGTCTTCGCCGGGACATAATGATGTACCCGGGGACCTCCATTCGGCCTGCTCACAGGTGGCCTTTGACGTTTGAGGCTAACCAGAACCGAACTGCCTCAGTTCAACGGAATCCGAACAAAGGGAACATTTTTCACAAATATGTCTGAACGGTGTGTGTTTTTCTTATTTTGTTCGACCGTATAGTGGAGGTTTTATGCGCGCTGCGTTTCTGCACAGATATGCGCATTTTTTTTCGGTAAAGGAATTGCCCCTTTTTTCTGTACTAGCTGGGTGGTCTGCCATTTGTACCATAGCCGCTTATGCCTTTCCGTTTCGGTCACTAACGATGTTCCACTAGACTGTGAGGAGCTAAGGATTCTAAGGCTTCCTATCAAGGTTGGAAAGATGCGGCGATATTAGAGTGCTCACGAGACTAATTTTTTCCTGACACACGTTATACAATTGGGTGAAAAAGACTTCCCAAAAACGTGATTAAACGTTAGTTTAAAGATTCTTTGATGTGTACTATAGAATTACTTACCATTATAACACCAATAACAAAAACGTATTGCTATCATGATTGCTGTATTGATAGGAATTATTACTCAGTAAGGTCTCACCAAGGCTCCGAGTGAATGAGTGATATGAGTGAGTTAACTCTTGAACTCATTCTGCAAAGTTATATCAATAAATAATAGCTCATGAGTTGAATAACTCATCCATCTAACTAATGATTTAAATAGCTCTTCCATGGGCTTTGCAATCCATGTGTAAAACAAATTTTTCGTGATTGAATCAGAAATTACAAAAAATGACTTATCAGTAAGTGAGTTAAGTTATATTCCTCAAAAGTAGAATTACTCATTCATGAGTGAGTTAATAATCTTCCCATAGAGCCATCGCTCAAGAGTTAAATAATTCACTCATGAATCAAACAACTCATTCGTGGGTTACATGGCAAATGAGTTGTAGTAGCTCTCAGTGGAGAATCAAGATACCACGACCAAGCTCTATTTAAATTTCTGTTCGCTCCTCACGAGCTATAATAACTAAATATTTTTGTTATTATCTATGTAAATATTTATTGATTATTCAGATCTTTTGGAATGAGTTACACAGCAAATAAATTATAAAAACTTTCTTCTGAAGATCCGATTTGTCTCATTCATCCTTGATTTAAAACTCCGTGAGTTAGTTAACTCACTCATGCGTAATTTAAATCTGTGAGTGAGTTGCATCGCAAATGAATTATAATCACTATGTTTAGATAAACGAATTAACTCTTTCATGTGTTATCTCAATCTCTGTATACGACACTCAAAACTCTTTGAGTGCGTTACATTGTCATCGAGATTTAAACAATTCTGTGTAAAGATTCGAATTAACTCAAGCGTGTTTTGAACCTCTGTTGGTGAGTTAGACCGCAAATTAGTTCAAATAGCTAGAGATTGTAAATAACTTGCTCATAAATAAGATTTAATTTACTTACTCATTCATTCGTCGACGCAGCGACCTCTTAAATAATTTCTTTCAATTGCTGCTAAAATCAATGAATAATACATTTTTTTTATAGAAAATAATAACAATAGGTACGGTTTGAATTTCTTACAAATTTATTCCTCAATTACACGCTTCCGTTTTTTTCGTAAAATAAATACGTTTCCTTCCGTTACAGGTACAGTAATAATATACAAAAATTTACACACAAAATCATATTCAAACATATTGTTCAGCGGTGCCTAAACGTAATAGTGTTTCCCAGCAGGGCGCATCGTGCCAAAGTTCGGGTTGCGGAACTTTATAAAAGCTGCTTCGACCAGGTGTACCACAAGCAAAACGCAAACACAAAAAGAACCCGCCAAATGCACCCGTTATTTGCACTTCCACTGCAATAAATAGCGTTAAGCGGTGTGTGTGTGTGTGTTTCGCCTACCTTCAGTGGTTTAGACTGGTGTTTTTCTGTTTTGTTTTTGACTGTTCGAACGCACTTGACAGCTCTGGTTTTTTTTTTGCATGCAGCAGCAGCGGTTTGTCACATCGCCATAAGTTTAATGCACTATTTATCTCACTATATAGGTTCCTGTTACTTTATACACGCTCGAAAGGGTTCCTTCCCTGCTGGCAATCCGTTGCCTGGCTGCCTATGACTTCCTATCAAATAAATATATACAATTGAGCCCCTTCCCCCCCTTCTCACCCTTTTGCTGAAGTCTCCGCCGACTAACACCTATGCCACAGCACTAGTTTCCCAGCCTATTTCCATTTTCCCGGCTCAGGCTCCCGAACGTTACTGCTACCGGTACCGCGCATGGACGGACAACGACCGCGTCTCTCCACAAACAGTTGATGGGATTTTTGTTGTTGTTGTTGTAGTAGTTGTTGTTATTATTATGCTTTCGTTTTCGATTAGTTTTATTTTCCCCCTTGTTTTCTGTATGATTTGTTTATGGCTTGATCTACTGCTGCTGATGAGACCGCACTCACAACAGCCGGCGCAGCAACCGCGAAACGATCGGCATACTACTATATGGTACATCCGTTTGTTTTGCACTACAATTCCTACCACACACATACGCATAGGTATGCTCACATCCCGCCTCTTAGTACGTTCGAACGTTATACACAGAACAAAAAAAAATATTTAAAGTTATAATTAAACAAACAGTAGCGGCCCTGCCGATTCCTATGGTCATCCGTGCATTTCATCCTTGTATTGTGTTTTTCTGCTCTTGCTTCTTTTCACCCCCTCCCCCCCCCTCCCCCCACTTCCCCTTTCCCTTCGGTCTGTTTTCTCAAAGAAAACATTCCCCGTCATTCCGCCCTTCCTCACTGACTACAGTTCACCGGCAGCCGCATCCGACAACAGTCATGTCCTGGTAGTTTTTCAGTACCACCTTGTTCTGCTCGTTCAGATACAGCATCGAGATGGAGGATAGCTGCGTCGGTACGCAGCAAGCCTTCGGTGCGAGCGTCGGATTGTAGGAGTTGACCAGCGTCTGCACGATCGCGTGATTCGTCGTGTTCAGATGGTCCGCGATCGGGAAGCGACAGTCACCCTGGCAGTAGTACGCTTCGTACCCGGGCGGTGCCACTATCCAGTCGTTCCAGCCGACATCGCTGAAGTCGACGTACAGCGGTTTCCGCTGGCAGAGTTCGTTTTTCCGCCGACTGCTACGTTTGGCCGAGGCACGCCGTGCCCGGTTCGCACTGCTGATCGCGTCCCGGATCGGTCGCTGCTTGTGCCGGCCGTCGTCGGTGTAGGTGAACAGTAGCGGTTGCTTCTGCACCCACGTATCGTGCCGTTCGGCCACGTTCCGTCGCAACCGAACGTGCTCGTGGACGGGCGCGGCTGGCACACTGCGCCGCTGTCGACTGTGCACAGGGCCACGACTGTGGCCACTCGTCACCTGCACGTACAGGCCGTGGTTTTTGCGCGGTTGCCGCAACCATCGTTCGACCGCCGGCATCACATCGAAGCTGGCCGTACCGGACTCGTTGATGGCGAGCATTTTCGTGTCCACCAGCAGGAAGGTGGGCGCCCGCTTACCTTTCACACCCGGCCGGACGATGTCGTACACCAGCACCTGATATACGAGCGGTGTCCTTCCCAGTGCCCGACTGCTCTTACGCGCGATACCGTCGCGTGTAAGGGTGAGTTCGGCGGCCCGCAGCTTCTCGCCTCTCGGGATACTCGATACGTTGAACAGTAGCCGGAAGCGATGATGATGCTGGAACCGCTCGTCTATGTGACTTTCTGCGAACGATACAAGGAAGAGAGAAATCATTACTTTTGGGCCCTTTCTTAAATTTAATACAGAGTAGCAAAATCGTATCCCCCAATACCTTGTATCATCATACAAAAGATAATTTTGAAAAGTGTGAGATATTCCCAAGAACCACCCTCATAATTTCTCACCCACTGCATAGATGAATAAACAACTCGTACCTGTCATTTACCACCTGGACGAACTCAACATAATAACCTCTCTCTCTCCTCATTCTCACTTCTCCGAAAACAAAACATCGTCTATCTACCCCCCGGTTGGTTAATATTCCTCCAGACACAAACCAGAACCGCCCGGCATTGCTCGGCAACACGCTGCAAACAATAACACTTGCCCCGTTTTAATCGATTTGCCAAAAACCCATTAGCGAATTTGAACAATCAGCATCGAATCCACCTGCGAACTGCCCAGAGAAACTAAACTACGCATCGCTACGATTTCGCAATGCCGATCGTACGGGTTTACGTTTGCGATTTGCGCCGAAAATTGCGCCTCACGGCACGACGGCACCTCACAGAACGAGTGTTTGTTTACAAGCGGCGTGATACTTCTAAGCAGCGGCAACGTCTCACATCATTTCGACGTACAGCTCCTCCACTCGGAAGGGAGATTTTGCGTAACTTTTCTCACTTTGGATAAACACCGAGCGGCGGGCCACGCAATGGCGGGTGGGCAATAAAAAAAAAAACCACACACTCCGTAGTGGAGTGGAAAGGTCAACCGGACTTCTGGACGACTTCTGGAACATCCCCCTACCCGATCACTTGCCGCGATGAGGTGTTGATGGACGGGCCTCTCCTTGAACTCACCAGCTGGGCACAGAACGCTCCCGTTTTAGTACGCCGCGCCCGTAGTTTACGTTCGTTTACTCGTGTGCAAAATTTACCGATAATTTTACGCACGCCTATTGCCCCGGTACTGCACGAGCATCATCTTCCGCCGATACAATACGGGGTGCGTGGCCAAAAGGAAACACCGCTCTTCGCGTGGTTCGTGGCGCACTACGCGCATTAATCTGTTTTCGACTAGGGGCCGGGAAGGTTTGTGTAAACAGTTGCGCGCCGAATTACACAAACAGAGCGCGCGCTTCTTTATTGCAATCGCATTTCCAGGTAATGCAATCCAGTGCACCAGCTAAGCGGCCCGCAAAAGACCGACATCCTGTTCCAAGTACCACCGTCGTGGGGGGGAGCATTTTAAGATTCGCTTTGTTTTTACTCATCGATCCGGTTGTGTGTAAAGTATTTAATTGCGTTTTAAATGTTCCAACAGGGAGATCTTTTCAATTGAGAAGAAAAAGCAATGCGCTTTATAAAAGCTTTGCCAACAGATATTGGAGTTGTCGTAACTCCGCGGACTCCATGTTGCTTCAGAACTCTTTAACCCAGTGGAACTACTTTTAAAATCGTTTACACCTGCCACCACGGCCAAGCGTTAGCTTGTAATTAATTGAATATGAAAAACAAGTTCATTCTGCCGTACACCGGGACAGACCAGGCAGGTCTCTTGGTTCAAATGATCGTTAGTGATGGTGTGGCAACATGTGCATTTACCGGTTTCTGACGTGGACGTACGTACAGTGCCTTCAGATCATTTTTCCTACATCTACGATATGGTTGGTTCGTATAAAAAAAAACCCACCCACCCCCGAAACCCACCACCCAAACCCACCCGGTACGTACCTTCGTGCGTGAAACTTCGCACCGTGTTGGCGTTGCGCGTGTTGAGTCCTTCCTTTGGTACACTGACGGAGTCGACCAGATCGTGGCCCATGATCTGCGCGTACAGCTGCTTCATCGCCTCCGGTATCACCACCTTAGATCTATCGATTTTTGGCCGATTAGGAAACCCGAACAGGCTCAACAGATTCTTCTCTATCTCGACTAGTGTTTTAGGATCGGGCCGGCTGGAGCTGTCACCGTCATCGCCAACGTCCGGCTCCCTGTCACTGATCTCGTTATCCAGCTCTGGTTCCGCTGGTTCTCCGTCCACCGTCTCGCCATCGTCAACCTTCTCCTCCTCCTGGACGACATCTTTCCTGGCCACGTACTCTTCATACTCGTTGGTATCACTACTGCTTACACTACTATTGCTCTCCTGCTGCTCCAGTGGCTGTGCCGTTCCGCCTATCCGCGGTTCCGGTACCACATCTGTCTCCAGTGGCTGATTGTAGCCGTTTGCAGGTTGCTGCGAATGTTCCGCATCGATCCCAATCACTGCGGTAACTTTCGTCCGCGACTCCGCACTACTGCTGCCGGTGCTAGCGACTTTCATGGCACCGTGTGAAATCGCCAGCACAGCAAACACATAGAACCATGCGTGCATGTTCGTAGGAAGTAATCTGCAAACGAAACGAAACGAAACTATTAGCAAAGCACACTCACTGGCGAACGGTCGGTGGATGAATGTGACAACCTTTTGTCTACTGCTCCCTAATAAAACCCCGCAACGGGCAAACAACCATTGGTTGCGATTAGTCAACAGTGGCATACGGGTCTCGGTAGACGCCACGTCGAGAGATGCGATGGCGAGCGCCGCCAAGAGGAAGCTGATAATTAAAGTAAATGTTTTCAAAAACAACACCGTGTCGTGGTGGCGGAGTGGTGGGGGTTGGGGGGAAGGGGACAAGATCGCTCGGCTAAAGATTGGGACAGACCGGGTGGCGACTGCTCGGTTATTGGCTTGCATCATGACGGTGCCGCACGTCGCGGATGCCTTACTTAGCTCCATTTGACTCATTTTGGCCACGGATTTGCTTCTTCTCAGTATATTCCAGTCTTTTTTCGTAGTTTTGTAGACAAGTGCACAGTTGCCTTTTAAAGATCGTAAGCATCCGAGGTCGTTCCGAGGTACGGAAGACTTCGCGTACACACATGATTCATTTATAGCACTCTGCCATAAAAACACCTTCGAGTCGCCCACTCTCTCAACAGCAAGTCTAGTTCGGATCAGGTGCTCAGATCACATACCTTCAGGGCGAAGGAAGCGATTCGACTTGCCTAACGTCCACGGTGTTCGACCGGGCTATAGAAGAAGGACTCCTTGTGCGAGTGTGTGAAACAAAAGGACACCAAGCTGAGATTCTCAAGTGTCTCCCGTTTACGAGCACGGGCGATAGATTCGTCCGTCCCAGGGACCCTTTTTTCCCATCTACCAGGAATGGCTTTCGCACGCCATCCCGCTCTACCGGCCGGCTTCCACAGTTCCACCGACCGGAGGCGATTGCAGGCGATTACAGGAAGATCCCCGGGATGCAGAGCTTTACTACCCCGCACTCAAGTGGGCAACCGGTTGTTATACCGGTGCTCAGGGGCTTACGCACGGAGGACAACAACATCGATTGTTCCTCAACAATACTGGGCGGGGAAGTGAAGAATGTGTTTCGTTATTTGTGTTACGCGTCCCTTGCTTTGTGTCCTTGGGCTACCGCACTCGAGCGCTACCACACCCTCCGGCAGGACCGTTGTAACTACGCGAGGTACATCTTTGCGAGCTCTGTTAGCGTGGATGGGGTTTTCCCTGGACCCACGTCCATTTATTCCCTTCGAAAGCTACTGGACCCCGGAGAAGGTGGGCACAACTTTGTAGCTGAATGTGGGATGGATTTGGTAATTTCCATACCCTTTATCAATGGGGAGCACCTGCGACGGGCGATCGAGAGGGTAGACGTCTCGCTTAAATCTTGGGATCCTCGGGTACAGCAAGTGCCCTCAACGCCGTTAGATCATTGCTGGGAAGAGGGGCGTTAAGGGCATAAAACACGTACGCATGATTGCTCTATCTCAGAACAGCACGCGAACTGCCGCACAAGTAGGTCATACCGTCGTACGAGGCAGCGAAGAAATGGCAGCTAATCGCATCACTCGCCAACCGATCGCAATGCAATGCCAAGTGCGTCAACAATAAAGAAGAAGGAAAAACCCCACTGAGCTACAGCAGCTAACTCGAGCGTACGAAATTCAAATGCTAGCTGCAATGATAAAGTCGCCGTTCGTCCAGCACCTTCGATCGTATTTCTGAACGCCTCTTTCGCACTTGCGGTTGTCGCCTGCCGCGGTACGAAGTACCTGTGCAAGAGGAAAGGGATGTAAAAAAACGAGAACTGATCACCAAACAACTTCCAATCGCGCAAAAGGGATTGAGAGTTACGCGCGACTAGGTTACCACCCGCAAACTATCAACCTAGACACGCTCAAAACTCCATCTCTGGCGGTTACAGGTTTTGCTATTTTTAGCTCAGCGCAAAAACCAACAACAACCCAAACGGGGAAAAAATGGAGCGTACTACAAATCCCACAGCAAAAAACACACACACGCGCCTTCCCTCCCTGCCTTCTATCACGCAGAATTGTTAATCGCATTTGAATAATAATTGTCAGCAACCTTCAAACAAGAAGCAGCTCCACGTACTTCGCACACCGCTGCTTTCGGAAGCGCCGCGGGTCCTGGTTTGCTTCGAATCGGTTTGATCCGGAAAGGACGACTACCATTTTAATCTTCATCGCTCAGCCGACCGTTGGGCCGATTCTTGTGAGGTGCACTGTTTTGCACACACACCTCACAGACAGACTCCCGTACGATCCGTCGCCAGGACCTTTATCCCAACACAATAGAGGACAGGTTGACATAAAAGCATTAAGTGTGGGTTTTATGTGTTGATTGCCTAACACGTTCGGTGGGTGCTAAACATGAGGTGGCTTTTAAACGGCCAGGGGCTATTAACTGAGGCGTCAGTAAAGCGCACGGAAAGACGCCAGTCGGCTTTTGCTGATCGACAGGGATCAGCGCAAGGAACACGCTAGGGTGTTGTGCGAACCTTCCGGACCCGCTCAACTACTCGTTGCATTTAATTAATCAATGAAGAGCAAAACGTGGACCACTATTTCGTTGGTCGTTCCATATTTGCAGCTTGTTAGTGCAGTGCGTGCCTGCGATCGCTGCACTTCGTTGACCCCGTTGCCGTTGTTGTTTGTTGCTGCTGGTTGGTTGGAGCGGCAAGATAGTGAACGGACAGATAAAGCCACGTCAACCACGTCCTTCCATTTGCTCTGATTTATGTCGCTGAACCAAACATCGTCGGTTTAATTCTCACGGCCCCACGGTTAAATGAGCGGATCTCACTCCACATGCAGTGAGTTATGCACGGGGTCCTGAGCGCCCGGGTCAACACCAATTAGGTAAGTGTTTCCGTCGGGCACATTGCGATATAATCGCGGCAACGTTGTGCCGTTTTTTGCACATTCCCAAAACTTCATAAAGCGATGATTTAGCGAGCGGACAGCATGATCTTTATCCCGATTGTTGGATCGCTTACCTTCTTCTAGTGTGTCGCCGGGACGTTACTTGCTGTGGGAAGGAGTCGCCGAACGTTCTCGTCCAGACAGCGACCCGTAGTCCTTCCGGGCCGCGCTTGTCGCTGCAGCCGCGAGGACACGCAGCCGCATACGTACGCAGCCGTTCCCGCGTCATGTACTCCGAGCCGCCGGAACGGACCCGGCAATCCGGTATCTCCGTGGGTACGTAAGAAGCCGGACCAAAACTTTATCGTTTCACTGTTCGTTTCGGTAGCTTACTGAGGTTGATCCTTTCCCAGGCGCCGGTAACTTAGCTGGTTGGATAAAGCCCAACTACTGCCGACTGTTGGCCACTATGGCGCTGTTTCGTGCCGAGCCCTTGGGTGCTCTGCAAAAAGGCGTTTGAATGTTTTCTGCTCACTGACCACTCACCGGCACAAAGCATTATTTCACTAAAATCCGCCTGGAATTTGCTACCGTCACTCGAACTTTCACATCGAACCACTGCACTTTGCGACAGGACGCTCGCAGTACGGGTTTCCTGCCCTTTTGCTCCGTTTTGTGTCTTCGCCTGCACTTCCTTACACTGTTGTTTGTGTGTGTGTGTGTATGTATGTGTGTATATATATTTATATTTTTTCCTTGTTTTAATTTTCTTCACTCGGCCGGGCCCTGTCTGCCCGTTTTTCGAGGCCCAAAGGACTCTACCTGCCCGGCACGACCCTTCGGCTCTCGGTTTCGTGCACTTTTCCTTTTCTCACCACCTCCGTAGCCTCGGCACGCTGGCACACACAGCTAGGCTGCCAGGCACAATCACAAAAATCTGTCCACCGGTACCACACTGATTGCACGAAAGTTGCTCGTTCACTTTTTGTTCGCCCACGCACGGACGTCGTATGCACCGTCTTCTTCGCGATCGCACTTTCGATCGGGTCCGCACAGCGCAGGAAGGTAAATTATTTGCGTTCCAATCGTGCCCGTTACATTCCAATCTCTTGCTGGCGGGGCGCTGGTGGTACACCTCATTTATTTATCCGCAACACTACCCGCACGCGTGTCACTGCTCCAGATTTACGCGCTTCCCAGGAAAGCAGGAAATGCACTTCGATCACTGTTGTCTGCACATCACTATCCACTTGCACACTGCATGTTCAGCCGACTGGTCATAATAAGTAGAGAACCTTTCGTTTTTAGAAAAATAAAGCAACGTATTTCTTCCCTCACTGTACGTACGCGCGCCCTCACACACACGCTACTGCAGAGCACTAAATGAAACGTCGACTCGCGGCAGCTTCACAAACTTTAAACATCTCGCGACAGCATCTCGAACACGAATGAATGAACGCGAGAGAAAAATTCGAAATGAATCGCAAACGCAACAACCCGGAATGAACGCAAAATGCTGGAATGATCGCGGATGAACGGAGAATGGGCGTGGCCACAGCGTGTTCCTGGCTTTGGAAGGATGAGAGGCAACCTATACGAATGCCAAGAGAGGATCAAGACGTTTAAAAGACGTTTGATGTTCGAAATGACAGTTGAAGAATGATCTTCGAGCTAAGTGTGCTTGTACGTTCTCCCGGGGAAGCTGCACGTTTATGTAATGCGCTTGAATAGTAAGTTTACATTTTTAAGTAATTCGTGGCATAAACTTGGCAGCTTTTTGCATCGAAGTGGTAGTTGTTGCCCTCCCGGGTGTTTGGTGCATACAACAGAGCACTAGCTATAGCAGACCTCGAACGATTGTGGTTATCCTTGAGAATTAAACCACAGTGCCACGGAGTCCACGATGAATCGTAAACGATCGTTCACGGAACTGCTGCACCATCCCAGTTACAGTCTTTCTCTCTCTCTCTCTCGCTCTCTCATTACCACCAACCGGGACAGTAAGAAATATTGAGGAAATCATATTTTCATTAACAGTTATTTACACTCCAACAAATCGTGAAGATTTATGTAAACTGTGTAAACTTTCATCTCTCTGCCCTCGCGGGAGCAATCGATCGATCGATCGCTCCTGCACTCGCCCGATTCCGCGATCGTGCCCCGCATCCAGCAGCGGCAGCAGCCGTACAATCTTGCACAAGGGTGAGAGTGAGAGAATATTTATGAGAACGATTTGTAAACACCGCGCCGGAGAAAACGCTTCATCGCAGGCGCAGCACGCGTGTCTTGGGCACTTGTCGTACGTACAGGGGCAGCTCGCGTTCGCGACGAGATGAACGGTGAGCGCGCGGACCCAAAGAGCTAGAGATCGTTGGCTCAGGATAGACTGATTGACGCGAACGCGCTCAATCCACGCACCCGTTGGCCTTGTCGGTGTGTTCCGCCTGTGCGTACGGGACTGGAGATTGCTACACCAGCACCAGGTAATGCCAAAAGACTTTTCAAAGAGCGCATTCGCTCCGCGTACGGTTCCTCACCCCTCCCGGGTACCTCCGTAAAGGGCGGACAGCAAAGCAGCAATTGCATGTCATTTTCACTTCCGAATTATTTATTACACACTCTGCAACAAACGGAAACGCGGCTGCTAACGACCGACCGACGCGTACCACCGCATCGGAGACTTCTGACAAGCTTCGGGCACGGCCGCGGCACTTGATGCACTGCGCTGCGGCCGGGATTGATGCTCTGTGAAGTGAAATTTATCTGTTATTTAGATCGAATGAATTATATTTAATCAAACAATTAATAAATTATCACCGAGCGTACCGCCCAGTACGTGCCAGAAGCGGCAATCTGCGCTGGCACTGGTCATGACGCGCCCCATGTTTACTCTAACACCTTCCTTTCGCCTTGGCGATCATCCCGGACGGAAAGCTTGTGTGAGTGCCGCACAGGTTCGGTTGTGTAATCTAGGCCACCGTCCATCGCTGGCGCTGTTTTGCCTTCGATGTACAGTGCGATGAGGGTGAGGTTTATTTTTCTACAGCTCTACTGCTCAACTGTCTGCCCGTCCGTCACAGTCCAGCCCGGGCGGAACAATCGGGCAACGGATTAAGCAGATACGTACTATTAATCCTACCACAGTTGAACGCTCGCTACCCTGTTTTTGCCCTCGGCTGCGAATAGTGTAGCCCAAAACTGATCCCTGGGAATTCCGGAATCAAATGATGTAAGAAAAAACAAAACCCAAATGAGGTTATTATTTTTTCACACCTCCAACACAGCATGTGCCCAAAAGGATGTTTAGCTTCCGGTGGTAGCGGGATATTCCCAGCGTTTCGTGAATGAGTTACGCCTTTCAAGAAATCCCTGGCAATGGAAACAACGGCTCGGAAAAACCCAAACTTTTTTCATTCGTACATTTGGTCTTGTATACTTAATGTACCCGAATATCCAGCCCTATGTGTTGGGAATGTCAAATAATATTTTATAAGCTTTGATTTGCTCAATAAAAAGCTAAAGATAGTCTTCTTTACTGTCTGAGCACGAGAAGAGTAGTAATATACCAACGAAGATCATAATAAGAAGTCACCATAAACCACGTTGATCCTTGTCAACGACACTTGACCACCAATCGGCACTATAAACTGTTTACTAACAGCCGTTCGAACTTTGAACGCCACTTACCCTTCACTGGCTTGGCAATGCCGGAGGCTAGCCACCAGTGTACCTCTAACCGTCGAAACAAGGAAACGGCTCTAGCTCAACCGAAAGGTCAGTAATCTAACACCCCTGAAGTGAGACAACACGTCCGCTCGGTGTCGCAAAAAAAAAAACAAACCCCAATCCCCAAACGCGAACAGAACGCTTTCGGTTGGATGCAAAACAGCTTCGATACGATACAATGTAATCATCCGAGTGGGGTCACCATTGCGCTTCGTCCTTCTGGTTATCCAACACCGTAGATCGGGTTTCAAGTTACACCCTGTTGCCCGTAAACCTTTCCGACGTCCGAGGCCTGATGACTGATAGCAAGTACTGCTGATGAGGATGGCGATCGGGCCCCAATCGACACGTTCCCATTCACTGGTCAGCTCCTTCTTCACTCCCTGTCCAGGGAAACGAGTTATCTGACAGGCTTTTATGAGAGCCCGCATCCAGCGCCTTGATTGCTTCGTCTTCGCGCTTCCCCAAAAGCCTCCCGAGTACGCTGCGGTCAGTCAGAGTGTGTTTTATTATTACTGAGGCGTATTTTTTTATGTTGTTTTCAATTTTAACCCACAGTGAGCGGAATGCCCGTGTGAATGTACCGAACAGAAGCACAACCTTCGCGGGTAAGCGTCGAAGGACGCTCAGCATAATGACCAGACACACTGGCACTGTGTCGTTCCGTCCGAAAGGTGATAGAGTTCTACGATCTACGATATCCATCAACTTTGCCAGACGGAGTATTGAGCTCACCCGGATTAGGGTGGCAAGATGAAGGAGGTCTTGAGATACGCAAATGAATGAAAATATTAAACTCTTAACCAACAACCGGCACTGTCCCGTACAAGGATGTTCGAACCTGTGCGTCCGAGGACAGCTTCACACGTACGGAACGTCGTGGAACCGCAGCGGATAGTAATGGTCGAGTCGGGGTCATCGGCTGGGCAGCATCATTCGACACCTCGTCGATATTCGCGATCGATCGATCGCGATCAGTCAGTTCGCCGATCAATCCCTCAGCCGCGCTCTCGAAGCGAGGTCTGGCTGTGGTCTTTCGAGCCGCCAGAACGTCTGGCGAACACCGGCACCTCTGCTCATTGCGGAACGCACCCGTTCCTTTGTCGGCAATCATTATCGTCAATGATGGAGCGGGTTGGAAAATGGAGGTGAAGCCGGGTCGACATTATCGACCCAGAAGTTCAATCAATTTTAACTTCGCTCACACACACATCGGGTTAAAAGGAGCGAATGAAACGGAACGTGCAAAATTCCATCCGTATGTGTATGTGGCAGAGCACTCGACGGCTAAATATATAATCAAACTTCGACACCCGACAACCTACTTGGCTCGCCAGCGGCTACGTATGTTTGAAATTACCGAAAATCCTTCGAATGAAAGTAAACAATTTTCTCCAATATGTAGCAATTTTACGCTTCCCCGACAGCATTGGTACAGCATTTCTGCTGTGTAGTACATGTAGTAATAATATACTGAAAACGCCTAGGCCGCGTCCAGGAGCAAACGTGTACGGGTATGTACTTCGTTTAATTATGAAAGTTTCAATTATCTCGGTGACCTACATCAATGGCTTAAAGTGCTTATGTAAGCAAGACGTTCAACAACAATGTCAGCCATTTGGAGGCAGAAGCAATCAGCATGGAAATTAATGTTTTCTTCCAAGGCCCTTTTTGTTGCTGTTAAAATGGACTAATTATTTAAAAATCAAAGTTCAACGTGCTTGTTCTATCTACCCACAGCATTTTATAAATTCCCACAACTTTAACACGTTTTACAATCCCCAAAAATGGGACACTTTTCATTAAAATATCTATGCCAGTTTATAGCTTTTTTTGGGTCAAATGTTCTCCGAGATATACATCGTGCGCGACTTTCAAAAAAGCGAGACGGCGAGACCTTCCCCACTGCCGAGCGATCGTGCCGGGCAGAAAAATGAAAGGGCCATAAGCCCACGCATATATGTTTGGCGCCCTTTCCTGCGGGCATCGATGACACAAGCGAGATGAGTGTTCACATGAGGCAGCCACACGTATAGTTCACCCTCGACACCAGCGACAGGCTGTCTGGTCCGGTCCGACTAGCACAACCTTGAACGGCCCATTAAAGGAACATAGCGCAAGAAAAAAAAAAGACGCACACACACCAGTCTCATAGTAAAGCGAGCGTGTGGTGCGGTGTACCGTTGGACATTTGCGTTCGGGTGCGCCTCCGGAGCTCACAAATGATTCGTTAAATGTAAATAAATTATACGGCATGCCCGTGCCCGAATGTCTTCTTTGGCTGAAGCTTGCCGAACAATAGCAGCACACCTTGGACGCTTTCATAAGCAAACGTCCGAACGATCGATAGTAATCAACGCCACCGTAGCAGAAGGATGCTTGTCAAATGGGCAGACACACAGACGGCACCGGACCGTGAACGTCTTGCTGGGCCGGACATCACTACCATACAATAATAGCGTGATCTTCTGAAGCAAAGGTGCCGCACTCGAGTGTGGGCCCTTTGCCCACTCGTAAATGCTGATAATGCGCCAACAACAGCACCGGCACAATACGAACGATTGGACGGCTGAGGGAAAGCTCTCCCGGGCGGGAAGCTGCGCAATAGACAATAGACGACCTAATAAGATTGTGCCGAGCAGTAGGGACCCGGGTCGATCGTACGCCCGCTTGCTTGCCCTTTCCAACACTTCCAGCACATCCTTGCAGTGGAAAATGGCATCCTTTCGGACGCACACATGCTTCTCATCATCCTGCCTGCTGTCCGAGGTGCCAATTGTTTCAACAATAGCCTACTCCGAAATGCCTCGGCCACAGCTTTGCCAGACAGCTTGACTCCGGCTCGAAGCATGACGAGGGCTATAAACAAAAAAAAAAAATTGAAACAATACAGCTCGAGAGAACCAACGCATACCAACAGAATCGCCATCGGTTAGGGTTCACGTGGTTCCCGAAACCGTTTTACACCAGCCTCACTGCATGTATGCCCGTACCGGACCCGTATTGACCGGGGCATGCGATCGCAAACAGTTTTGCTGCTGTAATTCGAGATCCCATCAAGATCCCACCGCATCCCACCAATGCCCCTGATCCGGGGTCCCGTAAATGGCTTATCGGTTTCTAGTTCTCTGTGTAAGTGCAACGATGCGTCCGTTCGCAGGGGCACACCATTTTCCAAGGATTGTGTCTCTCGAGAACTCGACACAAGATGCGCGGACCAGGCCCAGGCATTCCTCGAACTGGCGTACCTCGGCACAGGTCCGGTTGCCATATGCACAAAACCCGATCCGATCTCTAGCCTCTTTCACACGCATTCCTTTTCGCCACTTCAACCGGGAGCGGTGCGTTTGGCTTCGATTTCCGAGTATTTGCCTCTACGACGATGACTTCACAGAAAACGGACTGTCCGGTGCCGGTATGGTGCGATTTATTTGCTTCTTACATTCGAGCAACAGTTCAGGCTAACATTTTCTAAGCTGTTGTACGAAATCACCATATTACATAGTGTGGAGTGTATCAGGAACTAGTTGCACTATCGTCAATCAATCTCCCGAAGGTAGAGAAAATCTAAATAATATTACCTATCAATGAGGCAGTATCTGGAGTTGTGTCACGAGTCACAGAACTGCATTAGACATTAACTGGCGAGCGAGAGCTTTCGAGTTGCTGATTCTACTCTGGCTAGGTAGGAATTAGGTCGCTAAAATTACTTAGGATTTAGAACTTAAATGTCCCGTGACAACTCCAAAGTCTGGTGTGTTGGTAATTCTAGAGAGTATTTTGCCCACTGTTATTGTTTCCTTAGTTATTGGAAAAGATAAAATTTTCCATAAGATTTCGTGCCATTTAATGTCGAAATTATCGAAAGTGAGCCTTGACACAAGACAATTCGACTCAAAGTTGGTCAGAATTAAAGAGCTGATCCATCCAAAACATATTCTCCAGTAAAACATCATCGCAGTTGAGTAACAGTGAGCGAAAGTTGTAAAATAGCCAATTCTTCTGTAGCCAACTAAATGTTAGGTCTCAAGGTTGCTTAAGATCCCTAGCTTAAATGTCTCGCGATAGTTTTTGATCAAATAGAGGAATGTGATCGTTAGGAGGAACTAGAGAATCTGGGTTGCAGAATTGGGATCAGTATTGTTTTCTTTGTAGATTTATAGTCATTTCTGGAGGATTTTGAGTCATTCGGTAAATTAACATTAAGCAATTCTACTCAAAGTTCTTTAGATTCAAAATAATGATTTTATAAATATATTCTACTGCTGATCACCCTTTCATCCAATGTCGAAGACAACGTAGAACAAAAAGACAATATAACTAAGTCTCACGCAGGTCCGTGCTGGAGAGGAAATGCCTTAGAATAGCCAATTTTACTCTGGTCAAGCAAAAGTTTAGTGGCTGAGGACACTTGCGATCCCTAGCTTGAAGCTTTCACGAATGCTCCAGGAGTATACAAAAGAGTTATTGATTGTTATTGAGAGTTTAATACACGAGAGCTTGAGAATTAATTATCCTATAATGTTGGATACAGAACATGATTTATTATAATTCTCTGCGTGGATACACTCCTCGTTATTGGAAATGAAGAAAGAAGCCATAAAAAGTAGTAGATAAAATTCGTATATTTGACCGAATCCAATTCGACACAAAGTTGTTCAGATTTGAAGATCTGATTATTCAAAAACAAATTCCTATTTTAAAACTTCTTCACAGTTCACTAATAGTGAGGTAAACCCCTAAAACATCCTGCTCTTCTCTATTCAACTAGAGATTAGGAGGGTGAGGTTACCTAGGATCCCTAGCTTAGATGACTCGCAGTAGATCACGACCAAATAGAGGCGAATGATCATTCTGAGTTGGATGATCTGAGATGCTATAATATCGGACACATAACATGAATCAATATTACTTCCATTGTGGATGAACTTTTGATTATTGCTTTCTTGGGTTTTGAGTCAATCTATTGGTACTGCACGTTTCGCATAAGATAATTTTACTCAAAGTTTTTTAGATTTAAAATTATGATCCATCCTCACAGAATATCTTCTACACTTGAAACACTCATTCATCCAACGAACAGAAAGACATTGTCGCTCTGACCGTCACTCGCAACTGGACATTTCCTTTTTCGCGCATTTCATTCATAAAACGCGACAACTCCTTCCCGTGACCTGGTGAAATGATGCGCACAAGGCAACGGAACGCAACCAACACGACAGCAGTCCTTGCACTCGATCAGTACCCCGTTCGTGTCAGCAAACCTGCTCGCTTCCGGTAGCTTGGCAAAGATTCCGATCCACAAACACACGGCCCACCGATAATAATCGAACCGATCATTGAACATTCGATCGGTGTCAGCCAAACGAGCGCTGCTCCCTGTCGGACCACTGTCCTGGAAGCACGAAAACAATCTGGCCTTCCGTTGTACATTTCTTTTCGCCCGGCCCGGACTCGGCCGCTTATTTCGCGGAACCCTGACGAACAATCATCATCAGCCGGGACCGGGTCAGAACCGGGAGAAGGAGCGCGAAACAAACGCTTTAATTGATACACGCATTGCGCGTTCCTCAATGAATTGCAGATCGTGGATCCGAATCCCGGTTTCCGTCCGGTTTTGGCCGATCGCAAAACCAACGAGAAAACAGTCTCGGTAGCAGCAGTAGCAGCAGGTTGACCCATTGCCGTCGGCGGAATGCAAACGTCCCCGAGCCTGACGGGCCGTGCTGTGACGGGTATGTCAATGTTAATTTCATCTGCCGCTGTTGTCGTTTTATACATTTATTTTTTAGTTATTTGTGTACCCGGCGCTGGTACACCGGCATGCCTGCCAGCATGCCCATCTGGACTGGAACAAAAACACGGACCGAACCTAAGCATCGTTTGTGATGCGACTCGCGAGCCCGGACTGGTTTCCGTTTGGTTATGTTTTATTTATTTGTGTGTGCAAAAACATTCCTCTTAATTGGAATGGAGTTATCTCCTTTTATAGGAAAATTTGTTTTTAATTGATTTCTCTCCCTTGTCTCCGGGCCGTCCACGGTGTCCCTCTGTTGCTGGGGCTCGTGCTCGGGCCCCAACGGTCGGGCCAGTTCCAGTCGCGTCATGACGTGCACATCTGCAATCGATACGCCGATCTTCGAATCGATCGCCACAGCGGAAACCGGATCGCCACGGGCCAAACTTACCCGGTTCGCTCGTCCGGTAGAGTGCCCGGGCACTCGTGCCATGGTGTTGCCGGGGCACTCTTCCGCCCGGGACAGGAAACCGGTCCGGGGACAGAAATCAGGTTTCGGTAACCGCAGTCCATCGGCCGGGCAGCAGAATCGGGTAGGATTTCTGGAGCGCCTAACGTTAGCTTCCGTTCTGCACGGTTCTGCACCGGGCCGGTTTTGTTCCTGTGGCGCGTTCGGAATAATGCATTTTTGCACATTCTCTACTGCATATTTTGTAGGAACAGTTGAACGTGCACAAAGTGTCAGCTAAACATGGGCAGAATTCATGATAAGCCAGGCAATTCGAAAGTTTCCTGATGATGGACGAGTGGAGTTTGCTGATGATGTCCACGGTGAAGAAAATCTTCCCGATGATCAACAAATTCTGCACGCTTTCTCTCGTTTCTTGGCGCTTGTTTGATAGGCACTCTCGGACAGATTGCCTATCATAAAGCCAACAAACACTCAACACTTTTGAAAGGTATTTGTTGATCTTCTATGTTGCTAAAGTAATCACGATTTCCGCCCGCAAATATTGTGACAGACGAGTAAACGCTCTTAGCGCCACCGTGACCGGTGGGCTATGTTGGCGTGCTTTTAGACGGCGGTCTCAACTGTAACTTCGCACCCTTATGCTACTCATCCCACTGGACGGCGCGTAACGCGGTTCCGTAGTGTAAATATTGAAACCGATTCGGTTGCGTATGTACGGTGCGGTTAAGCCACTTGTGTTGTAGCAGAATGTTGTACAAACAGATGTAACGATCGTGTACTGAGAACATCGATCCTGCCCATACACATCCTTGCCCACGTCGTCCGTTTTGCACTCCGAAGCTAGTTCCTACGGTAAGCGGATACGGTGGCATTGCCTGGGTGGTCGATCTCGTAACTAAATCGCAGATCGGTCACATTCCGTCCAGCACGATCATCGGCTCCCCCACCGGGTGTGCGGTTAAGGTGTAGGCAAACCGTCGCCAAACCGACGCTCACGAACGGAAACATTCTGCGCATTTGTATAATAAACAGGCTTGACTGCACGCAAACCGCAACTAATCATGGCAAAGAAATGGCTCGATCGTGTGTTGCACACCCAGGGCTTCAGCTACGATCGGCGACACAGAACGGGTCCCCTCTCGCCATCTTGGGCTGCTGTATGTCCCCAGAGTAGGCGAAAGAAATGAATGTGTCACTGCTATTTCTTTGTGTTTCGATTGCTATAAAATTGACATCATGATAACAACCTCCACGGTGTAATTTAGACATGCTAATTGGAGTTGTTCGCTGTAAGAGAACAGTTACCAATTACATAACGCATGATGCTATAAATAACACCTTTTCTTCCTGTTACAATGTTCACTCAGCTAAGTAAATTTCAGTTAGACGAGGAGAACTCCCAAAACCTCAAATCTCCGACATTGTGCTATAAAACAACAACCTCCTTATAGCAAACTTTTACCAGTGACGTTTTTTTCCAGCCCATTCTCTCTGGATGGTTGAAAAAACAAAACTGATGAAACGTTCCACGGTGACCTTGTAGGTCGTTTCTATACTTTCACAAAGGCCTTGCGGTGATTTAGTCGAGGCCACCGGTCAGCTATAATCGGCTGCCACATCAAGCGGTCCTGTTTGGTATCGAAGTAAGCAACCGGACAGGGTGAAAGATCACTATCTAGGCTTGCATATGGAATGTTTAAAAATAGAATTATCTGTTAGCAAAATCACGACAAAGTAAGAGCTATGGTTTCCACCTCGAAAGGATCGCTTCCCCGCCTTTCACCACACCTTGTTTCACCATCGCCCCCGTTCCGTTCGCTGGGGGTTTGTTATTCTTTTCGCTGCATTTTGTCACCCGGTTTGACTGCGTTTTATTTTTTTCACTTGTAATATATTTTTTTTGCTTCCTTCAGTGGTTTTTGGTTGGTTCCACATTTACGCATACACACTCACGCAATGGTGATCTTTTTTTGTTGTTTTGAATAGCTTCGATTAATTCACCACTGCCTTGCGTGGCTCCTTGCCCATTTCCTTGCTATTTGGGACCCGCACACACACACACACAGGCGCGCACACTCACAGCACCTCAATCTTTTCTCGTTCCCTTATCTCCCCAAATCCCCACCCTCAGCACCACACTGTCTACCCTTGTTTTACGCGCAGCAGCGATAACGCTTTTCTTCTTAAGCGATCCGCAACGATCCGCGACGAACGGGCCCGCACGGAACGGATTCGCTTCCCGAGGCCGCACGAACCGCACACGCAACGCACAACACCAATTCCTTGCTATCTCTCTCCTTCTCTCTTTCTCTCTCTCTGTTTCTCTCTTTAACACACACCGCAGCTCCTGATCGTTTTTATTCCCACTGGCTTTCTTCTTCACCTGTCGCTCACCTTCATGTACTTTCACCCCGTTCGCAACACGGCGCAACGTACACGGAGGACGGCACCAAGGGACGAGAGTTTTGCGCTGCTGGGCGATGAATTTGTAACAATTTTCCTTTCTCTCCTGGTCCGGTGGTTGGTATGCTGCGCGCATGTGTTGGAACCGCGTACCTGGATACTTTTATTTATTTTCCAAACCATCAGTTCGGCCGTAATGAGATGGTTTTTTTTGTGTCGTTTTGTCGGTAGTGACTTCGTTGGCAAGAATTTCCTGCCACTTGACGACGCGAACAAGTCTCCTTTCGTTCGTTTCCCGCGACTACCGGATACTGTCACAGATTCAGTTACTATTTTTCACACCTGCCTTAGCTCGCTCGAGCATGGACCCGGGGGAAGATAGCACCAGATCATCGCCACGGTTGATTGGACCTGACACGAAACTTGTTTCGCGAACGCTCCGACACTAGAACACACGATCACAGCACGATATCTGGGGAGTTCGTCGCGTATACTACTAGGCGCAGCGCAAGTCTTTCGATTCGCACCATCGGGCGCGTAATTTGATCCATCGTTTGGCAAAACCACCGTACGAGAGTCTGCGTTGTTTACTAACCACTCATCGCGTTCCGCCACGCACGGCACAGAAAACAACTTCCAGGTTAACTTCCCAACCGAAAATGGGGGGGAAAGGGGGAAGAGAAAACGCTAATTCAACCCAAAATACGGACGAATTCCCGCACACGGTCGTCTCGACATGCTGTTATGTCTGCGCTCAACTCTCTACTGGTTAAATCTATCCAGTGATTATTTTAAACTCCCCCTCTCCGGGGGCTTCGCGAGCCGCACCGAGGCTCGCGGGACCAGACCGCACCGCAGCCGAGCTTTAGCCGATGTTTGCCTGCAGATGACAGCAACCCCTCCACCTCCCCCCGCACCACCCCACGTCCCTTGCAAGCGTTCCAAAAACCGATCGAACGGCAGGAAGAAAATCGAAATGATTACGACGATGATGCTTGATGATTATCATGAGCTCGGTTGCTGATGATCATGTTCGGGTGAAGCATACGATATTGCCATCGACAAGTTTTTTTTTCTCTCTTCTCGGTGTGTGTGTTTTTTCCTCTCATTTCGAGCCCCATCGCCGTATGTAGATGAAGCAGCGAACCAGCGCAACAGGTGGATCAAGCCTCTTCTGACGGTGCCTTGGGGCTTAAATCACACGGACCGTGCGCGACAAGGTTGAGTCTCCGCTTATGCCGCGATGGCCATTCGATGGCTGCTATTTTTATTTATTTTTCACTTTTTCTACTTTTTTGCCTCCCGGGCCATCGCTCGCCCGTCTCGCTCGGACCCTTGCGGATGGGGGTGACCACCGTCTCGCTTCGATCAGGGAAGCTTGCTTTTCAAGTTTCCAACCAACGAAACCAACCGAACCGAGAACATCGATTTGCATCGTTAGAAATCGGCGTAGAAAATGAAACCCAACCAACCAACTTGGCGGTTCAACCGACGGGTTCCCATTGCGTTCGCAAACGGTAACTTCGGTGCACTATACAGTGTAGTACCTGTTTCTTCATTCCCTTCCCAGCTAACCCCTTTATAGCTTCCCTTTCCACGCGAGAAGAAAATAAAACCCAGTCCAGCCTTCGTGGAGCCCCCTCCGGACATGGGGTCTAAGGGGGTCGCCACCACCAGGGAGGGGTGCGGAAAGGTGAAAATATCACCTTGTTACATGATACTCAATTTTATAATTTGCATCTCTTCGCCGTTGCGTGCGTATTGGTTGCGTACTACACAGAAACCACGAAAGCTGCCCATAAATCCGCGACCGGCCAGAAATTTCGAACCGCTTTTACGCCGTTACTCGCAGTCGGTCAAGGAATTCCCGTGAAACGAGCGAAACCAAGACATTCCCACAGGCAGGCTGGTAGATTTTAAGTGTACAATTTGTACCCAGTGTTGGGCAATAGCTTAGTGTTTTGCATCCGAAGCGGTCAACTTGTTCTTGGCTTGTTCTAAGCTACGGCTCCTCAGTGTGGTTTGTTCGCATGCAAATTTATCGTTTTGCCATGCACACTCAGCATCATGTGACTCACCTCGTACTATCCTTTCCTACCCCCCTCCCCTCTCCCCCCTTGCGAGCTAAAACCGCGGCCCATCGAACCACGACGACATCGATGACATCGAGCCAATCGAATTGAAATTGAAAAAAACGACAAGAAAAACACACAGAATCTTAAAACAACTTTAACAACATTACTACAACCAATCCGCGCTACTAATAAGAACGTGTTTTGTCCCCTCTCGTGGAGCCTTGCGAGACCTGGGAGGACCTGGGCAATGGTTTTGAAGTTGCCTGGCAGGCAGGAACCGCGCGAGCAAATCCACTATCCCGTGCCCGAATCGAAGCCGCTCCGAAGCCTGGCCCGACCCGAGCTGGCTGCAACCGGTCTAACCGGTGGCCTTCAGTTTTTTCGAGTCAACGTATTTTTCCTCCCTCCCCGCTCCCACATGCTCTCACCCACCACCCCGTACGGTGTGTGTGCGCGTGCGCGCACGCTCGCACATAAAACCAGGTGCCATTTCCGCCGTGCGTCGTTGTCGTCGGAATGTGAAAGAGAAGTTTCCAGCTCAATGTGGCCTCCTCCTCCTCCTTCCCTATCCCCCCTCCTATGCCACCTTCACGAAAACATGCAGCGAACGGAGCGAACCTTGTACCAGGCAGCAAACCGCGTGAAATCATCAGCAGAACCAACGTTGGGGTTGCGATGAGCAAACGATCCCAAAAGGTTGGAGGACTGCAGTCGGCACTAATGGCGCATCTCTTGCTGCACCGATGGACCGATTCGAACCCTCTCAGTGGGCCCAAAAGGGAAGCGTTCGGGTGCGGGCGAACGATCCCCGCGCTGCTTTAGCGTTCTTGCGTAAGCGTTGTAAGAAATGTCAGGTAGGATTTATACATCTGTCACGGATTGTGTGGTGCGCACCTTCATGCCTTCATAATGTGACGTAAGCGATCCCAGCCGTTCGTTGTACCTTTTGGGCTATAAATTCTATTGATTAACTCGTCACAAAATATGTCTGAATAAAAATATTCCAAAGGAAAATACCTCAGGGCCCTCCAAGGTATTTGCTGTGCTGTATTCCGGTAGCACTTTAGGTTGCACTTTTCAAGCAGGTCCTTTTCGCTGTAACCGTCCGTCAACTTGCGTGCTCACCCCTTCGCATACGTAACTACGTACGACGAGGGCAACACACATCAACAAACCAGACGACCCCATGCCATAAAACGCTGGCTGGGCAAGCTGGGCTTATATTCCGCTTAATGTGGCTTTCATAATAAAACATTTCGTTCCCTCTCGTTCTACCGCGAAGGCGAAGGGTTCCATCAACGGGATCGCTACCATCGATCGATGATCGAACCCAACCTTCCACGCCGAAAGCTCACAGCTGTGGCCACACAGTTTGCCACTGGTGAAGAGTCATCTGTTACTAGCCGCGCTTTTCTTCCTCTCTCTCTCTCTCTCTCTTTATATGTTACACTGCAAGCTACTGGCCAGGATGCACGGACGCAGGGAATGAAGCAATGATAATCGATAAAAATCATCAACAAACACTCGATGCTTAGGGACAGGGTAAGCAGCCAGATAAAAAGGAGAAAAAAAAGAATGTCGTATCATAAAGCGTCTATTGGAGGCGAGTGGCCACCGAGCTCGTTCTTACCTTAGGGACATGCCGCAGTGGAAATAGTATTGTGATAATGGATTCAAAAAAAACAATAGAAAGACATTTGTTTACAGTTTAAAACATTTCAATCATTTATCTAAATATATCTCTCTGTCTAATGTTAATGTGCCTATTTGAGTGAAATTTTAAAAAAACCAAAACGCTTATTTCCCGAAGAGGAGTTAGCTCAAGAGCGCTAGCTCATGTGAACAGTAGCTCTCGAGTTAGCTCATTCATAAACACTCCTATGCTCGATCTCATAGGCTCAGAGCAACTCATTCCTGCGCTCATCCGTTCATGCGATCACTTTGATCAGTTAAGCTCACGAGTTCACCACACAACACTACTTCAGTAGTCACTTATTTCCTTGAAGAACTCCCTCACGGGAGATTGGAACCAATGCATTTGGTTTCGTATGAATGTTGGGAGGAATTTGTGGCTGTTTGGAATGGGAACGCACCTGACCTGAACCTGGGCTAAACTGCACTTCGCGATGGGCAATCTCCTAGGCCACCACGCGAGATTTCGAACCGAGCGCTGTCACAGCGGGGACAGCGTGAACAGGGCATAGGGGTAAGAATGTCTGCCCAACCCTGAACCCCCCGGCATATCGCGACGAAGTTGGATGATTAAAGATGTGTATGGGACACCTGTTTTTTGTTGTTTTATGATTATTTTTATAGCTTTTATTGATGCGGGAATATAGCTGTTAATTAGTGAGAAATTTTAAAACAAACTCGTCCGCTCGCTGGTGCTGGTTCGCCTTTCTTTATCACGGCCTGCCTGTTGATGTACCCTTTCTCACGTTGCGTGTTTCTTTTCCCGCCCCCCTTGTATTGCGGAGTCCTCTTTGGCTACATTGGGACGGCGTTCCCAGCAACTCTTGGAACCGGCAGCTTTTCGTCACCAACCAACGGGGGGGAGGGAGTGGTAGGTGGAAGTTAATGCAGACAGGAAACTGTTGAGTATGTACATCCGCCATCACCAACACCATCACCGGTTCGGAAAGGCTACGATTTTCTAATTCTTTTTTCACACGTTACATTCGTCGGCATTTTCCGCACGGCCGCATGTGTGTGCGTGTGCCAGCAGATGGAAACATTCTGTTTTTAATGAACATTAATGAGCGGGAGTGGGAGCTCCGATAATGCTATTCCGGTTTTCCGATGCTATTTTGTGAAATGTCCTGATAAGCGTGGCAACTGGTCCAATGTCAGTCTTGTTGGGTCTATGTTTTGTAGGTTAAATTTTGTCCACCTGCGTGTAAAGTTTGATTAACAAAAATCATCCCGTTCGTCTAATTTTGGATAAGATTCTACCAGACGACACTGACGTCAGCAAAGAATAGTTTTAATCAAACATTTTTGAAATTTACGTCATTTTATTCGAACCGCACCGAAATATGGTCATTAACAACTTTAATGGGAAACCCCTACCACTGAAGCCGTCATGAGCTAGAAAACGAGTTTTCAATTTGTAGGAGTGATGGACGCAAATGCTTCAACGAAAAAAAAACAACCCCTCACATCTAAAAACTAGTTTGGCAAACCTCAACGCCCGCTCTTCTGATAGTTTCAGTGTACAGACATATTGTTATCTTCCAAAAACCGCGTCGAAACATCGAACCGGTTGCATCTGACTCGTCGCTGTGTGTGAAATTGGTGCCTTCTGAAAGTGGCCGAAGAAGCGCACGCATCACTCCACGGTTATTCGGTGTCGCGGCCATGGACGTGGAGAAGCATCACCACCGACCAGCGCCAGACACAACGTCGACGAAATTTACCTCAAACGTCCATCCGGTCGGGAACGCGTGGAACCGGCGTTCAGAAGCAGCTCTTCGTGGTCTTCTTGCTCTTCGTCTTCGTCTTCCCCCCCCTCCCCCTACCGAACAAGTACCGTTGGATGCCGCAGCGTTGGCCTGATGGACGGTGAGGCACAAGAATGTTCGCAGCAATTAGCCGCAATGAGTAACGATCGCTGATAATTGCATTCTCGTACCGGCGCACGGTGCAGTGTCGGTTGGGGCATCAGTTTGGTCCGCTTTTATCACCGGACCGGACGGTCCCCGCGGACGGTGCAACTGATACGGGGCTAGGGAAGGTCGGTTTAGGGTTTTATGAGCTAGAATTTTGGTCTAGCCAAGTCGTGTGTCGTTGCACGGGGAGGGAGATAGAGAAAAAAAACGCAAAACACACATGCAGACACAAGCGTCTTGCTGCTTCCTTTCGGTAAGATTATTCAATTTATTAGCTTGATGAGTTTGCTTCAATTAGCGTATCTCCCCGCCGCTCCTTTATCCATCCGTGTCTCTCCCCATCCATTTCTCTGGGTAGCAATTACGGACAGTGTGCAGAGCTCAGGAATTTCGACGCCATGCCGTAACGGAACCGACACGATCGTCCACAGCGTTCGATCGGTGACCCACACGACCGCGGGTGGGGTCTTGCAAAGGAAGTAAATCACACAGCATGCACATGGGCCAGAATACCTGAACCCTTTCGGAGATATCCCCCTGGAGATCCGAGGGAAGGTTGACCATAACGGTCCAATCTCTTCCCACATTAGAATTAGCCGTACGCGGCCGTGC
This sequence comes from Anopheles minimus, assembly GCA_000349025.1. Lineage (NCBI taxonomy): Eukaryota > Metazoa > Arthropoda > Insecta > Diptera > Culicidae > Anopheles > Anopheles minimus. The sequence continues at coordinate 6,974,873 of KB664255.1, read as the reverse complement.
TCGGCACAACCAATTAAACGCGCACCGGAAATGGCCGGCCGCGCTCTCCACAGTGGATGCTAGGATTGCCATTTAGTCTGATTTGACACCGACACAATGGCGAGATGGGAAGACACGGGCAAGGCCCGTTTGTCGACGTGGCTCCATGCAGTCTCTCCATGATCGAGTGGTAACCGCGTGTGATGTCGGCATGGTGAGTGAGTTTAACGATTTTGCGGTGATCTACCCTACCGGCCCTAACCTTGAACCGAAATGCGTTGAAAAGTTTAGAGCTATGTGAAAGAGGTCGATCATCTTTGGATTTTTGGTGATTTTTCAAAATCTTTTTTCAACCAAGATGCGATCACTTGATCATCAGAAGTATTAAACATTCCAATTTGAATAGAAAACAATGCGTTAGTGTTCAATAGTTCCTCTGAGAAACAAAGCCACTGCTCATCCAAAGCGATCTGGAATTGAATGAGGTTACCGCGAGCTTGAAACTTGAAATTTACTAACAAAAAAATCGCCACACCGGCGAGACGAAGTTGCGTGTATATGTGCGAGAGGTAAAATTGATAAGGAAACCTGTCAGCAAGGAAAGTTAATGTCGTGGCATCACCAAACAACCGCGACAACCGCCCGAACGGAGCGTAAAACCAAAACAAACACAAAAAAACGATCAGAAACATTCAAAAACACAGCGCAACAGCCGACCGATCACTTTGCGTGCATCGGATTCGATACAAAAAGGAGGCGCACATATTTCATCGGATTTACCCCCATTTACTTTCTTCGGGCGCGCTCACTCGCATGCGCTCGCACACACACACACCCTTCCTCGATCGGTAGATCCTGCGCATATAGCAACGCATTAACATTGCTGCAAAAGGGTGCGGCGGCAAAGTGCAAATGACACCAGGCATTATCCTTGCCCCAGCGGTTGGGCCCAAAACGAGCCGTGTTTTATGTGCCCCGGCACGGTTTGAAACGTGGTGCGATCGTTGCGATCGCGCAAAAAGTTTCCACCGGTTTCGGTTCGCAGCCATTTCGGCGACCGCGTGGGCCGTGCAGGTGGACGCGACACATCTTCGCAATCGTCGCCGTGTCACTCAGTGATAAGTCAACGGTGCGCGATGGAGTGTGTGTGTTTTTTTTCTCCTTAGTTTTTTGTTTTGTGTTTCATCGCACCATTATACGAATGCTTTCCTAATATGCCAACCCGCAGAACTGGTCAGACCTCTTCAACAGATGTACAACTTTTATGAGAATTATTATATTTTTGCATAATTTTAAGATTAAAGCAGTAAAAATATGTAAATTGAGAACCCCGAGCGTCAAGCTGACCAGATGGCTCGGCATGGATACCATCCAGTCTGTATACATGCATGCACACCATCAACATGATCGCACTGCTAGCTCTCACAGTATGGCACCCCCTTCGGTATCCACTGCCAGCTTGGAGTTGGGCTAATTTCGAGAAGACTGCTCGCGTCTACGGGTTTGCCTCCGTACGGTTCGGATCCAGTCACCGCACAGCAATAATAGTATGAATCGGGAAGAAAAACTTGATCGATGTAGAACTAAGCATGCCCCATGCTGATTTTGGGGCGGTTATTTCATTAACAAAACAAAATCCCCATACGCCCGCTCGAGTGGCAACACGGGCGAGGAGAAGGAAAATAGTTCACAGACCATCCTCGCGCATCAGATAGCCATAAATTATGGCCGTTTTGCGGTTGACTTCTTCCGGTGTTTCTTCGCCTACCGAGTGACTCATAATCTACGAGTAAAAAAAATGAATTAATGGTCACCACTGTAAACGGTGCTTAGCCAATGGGAATCTAGACAGCCAGTCCCATGTGGCTAGTTATTCTTGCCTTGTGTTTGATTGAAGTAAATAAAATTATACACAGCATCATTAATAGTCGATCGTGAAATTGCTTATTTATTCTCCATTTATGCACAATTTCCCTATGAATCTATCAACAGTAAATGTAAATCCATCACGTTCGTACCGGTATGGCCGGTTTTTACAAAATAGTTACCATTAAGTGTTTCGTAAAACCTATAGGAATCATTATTGTCGATGAACGATTTGCCGTCCCGGTGGAAACTTTCATCGTACTCCTTTGTCACGAAAACTCCACCGATTGCCCCGGCCACATCTGTGGGACCATCGATTCCGTCCGTACCGGCAGATAGAAAACATACAGAATCTGTAACATTGCCCAGTTCACGGACACCGTACGAAAACCGTAGCGCAAGTTCTTGATTTCGACCCCCTTTTCCACTACCGGAAACGCAAACCGTGGGCTCACCAGCACCAATGATCAGTAGTGGTTCCGTTTTCCACTTAACGACTTTTCTCACTAACTCATTCGTTTCGACATCGGGGGATCTTAGTTTAAGTAGAATGATTTTGAGCTTATCAATTAGTATATCCTCCGACAGAAGGCCATTTTTAAAATTATTCAACAATCCTGCCAACTCAACGTACATGGCACTCAGTTCAACGACGTTCCCTTCAAGCTGTTTTGATAAAACGAGGCATTTTAAACCATCAGCTTTGGCTCTTTGAACAATGCAGTTTACAGCCACTGCATTGCTGCCCAGTAAAAACAGTTCATTATTATCAGGGCTAGTGTTATCTTCCTCATCCTTTGGTTGCTCGGTTAATTGTTGTACAACCGCATTTGGCAATTTATCACACAGCCTGTATTTGGTTAAAATGTTTTTGGCTTTCCTAATCACATCAACTCCCTTAGGAACTACGGTGGGCCCACTAGCAATCAATGCTATCGGATCACCGACAACGTCCGATATTATGTACGAGTAAACGCGAAAAGCTTTTCTAGCCTCCAGTGCAAGTTGTCCTCCTTTCACATCCGATATAGCTATCCGAACGTAGTTAAGCTCATCGATGGAAGCGCCCGCTGTGGACAATGATTTAATGATCTGTAACTTTTCCGGAAGTGTAATGGGTGATTTCGGTAGACAGAGTAACGCGGAACCACCGCCAGAGACCAACACGCATAGAATATCCTCTGCCGTCATGCTATGTGCGAGTTGCTTTATCTTCCCGGCGGCCATCAACGATCGTTCATCTGGTAGGTTGTTGCGTGCGCACTCAATCACTTCGATCACACTGTTTGGTGATAAGCTGAAGTCTTCATCTCCCGCAAACCTTTCGCTCGTTCCGAGTGGTATGCTTATGCATCCGCTACATAGACGACTACCGAGAAGTTTTTCCATCTGCACGGCCATGCCTAGTACGCCTTTCCCGAACCCGATCACATGATAGCGTTTGTGATCGTGGTTGAAGCTTTTGTGGATTTCGGTCGATGCTTTGTAATGTACCTCAAACAACGATTTTGGTTTAACTGCTTCTACGCCACACGAGAATAGTTCTCGCAGCTTATTTACGTTGGCACTAGTCGATGTACTCATCGTTCGGGAAATCAGTTGCCACGATCTTATCATTGATAAGCGATGAATAGAAAACATCAGAAAATGATACGAAATGGCATGATATGGCACATCAAACAAATGTAGAGGATGCTGGGAGGTAAAAAGTATTAAATCTGAAAGTGATAAAACAAATTATAATTCCCCAACGAGTTATACAACAATAATTCGCTAAACAGAAATATATACCCTCTCTTTGCTACACCTGTTCACCTGTTTATTTGTTTACTGGCGCCATGTCATTTCACCGCCATTCAATCTTCGCGTGTATAGCCTGTAGCTCAGGAGTTGACTTGTCGTTCTGCGCAAGGTTCCCAGAAAACACACCTCCAAGACCGAGCTGTAGTCAAAACAAGGTGTAACGATCTAAAATCCATTTTCCTTTTCGATCTGAAACTAATTATTTGTCAGCAATCCGCTATTTATGCAAAACTTTATATTTCGTGTCAGTGAAATAAAAAATAATCGGAGAGTACTGTTTGATATAAAATTTAAATAACAATTAAAATAAAAATTCTGTACGATACCACCTCACTCTACACACTTTGCGTTGGATTGTCAAACGAAGTCTTCTTCCTGTTGTTTTTACCAAACGTCAAACGGCAGTGGCCCACTCCGATACGTGCGCTGCAATCAAAACAATCAATGCAAGCCGGCCCTAAAATAGCGCGTTTTTGTAAAAGAAAAATCAAAACTAAAGCCACTGAATTCGTACCTGTGCTGCTAGAATTGCATTATCGTGATGGCTACCAATGGATTGAACGAAACTCGCACTTCCATCAAGTAAGTGGCAAACGTGTGGTGCTTAGTGTTGAATCGTATCATCATTTCTAACAACAATCTTTCGCTTGTGTGGTTTGTAGTTGCGAAAACATCCCGGAACTGTTTCTGGATAAGCTGACCGCAAAGATGCATTTTAGCCAGTTCGGTAAAATCAAGCGTTTTATACTACGGCCAAGCAGGCTTGCGTGTACGGTCGAGTACGAGCAAACAGAAGCGGCACAGCAAGCACTAGAGAGAGGCGGCCAGTACAAGAACTTTTCGTTCAACATCTCTTGGACGGACGTGAAACCTCAATCGTTTGGGGACAACGGGAAAATAGGCGGTTCGCCTATCGATATCGAGGTGCAGATGGAACTGGAAGCTATTGATAACACACGCGGAGCACCTTCACAGAGTAAGACCGTCTCCATACCGATACCTGCAAGCAATCTCGCAAATCTCATCTCAACTCGAAGGAACTGTGATTCTAGTTCGTGTTTCAGAAAATTAAACAATAGAAATGTTTATTCCCTTGCAATCTAGTGAAATTATGAAGATTCTCATTTATGTTGAGTGCGATTGCGAGATTACTTCATAACTGTGTAACATTCATGTGACCTTCTCCACCGTATGTTATCTTTGAAGATTTGCTGGCGTTTTATAAAAGTGCGGAACAACGTCCTGCGGTTGTCACAAACAACCGACCCTCGCTTCCTAAACCAACGTTTAATACAGTACCACGTGCGGAGCAAGATCCTAGGATTAAACAGGCTCGGGTTGAGCTAGAAACTTTAGCACGTAAACCAGCGTTTACTGCAGAGGAACGTTACAGAGTGCTGGAGGCAAAGGATCGCTACATTCGCCTCACAACGGAACGGACGACAGACATACGGAAGGCAAAAAACATCGAGGGCACCTGTCCAGACATGTGCCCCGAAAAGGAGCGCTATCTACGCGAGTGGAAGTGTATGGTGCCTTCGTATGAGAAACAGCTGGGCGGCGCCACGCAAATAGACCACGGAAAGGCCATCAAACAATACTCTCGCAGTTCAGCCGATCAGGAACTACCGCTGCCGCACGAGTTGCGCTCGCAACAAGCCCTTGGACGTACGATGCACTTCTTGCTCACTAATTTGGCCGACCTGTGCGATGACGATGAAAGTGAAGGAGGTGCAAATGTGAGCGACTGGTTCCATTACATCTGGGATCGTACACGCGGTATCCGGAAGGACATCACGCAACAAGACCTATGTTCACCCACCGTGGTTGAACTGGTGGAGCAGTGTACTCGCTTTCACATACACTGCGCAGCCCGGCTTGTTTCCGAAGATCCGTCTGTGTTTGATCAGAAAATCAACACCGAAAACATGACGAAATGTCTACAAACGCTAAAGTACATGTACACCGATCTGGCCAAGCGCGGTCAACGCTGTCCAGCAGAGGCGGAGTTTCGCGCTTATATGGTTCTGCTGTATCTGAACGATGGCAATTTCCTGTGGGAGCTACGCCAACTCCCGGAGGTGATTATTCACTCTAGAGAGATCCAGTTTGCACTCTCCGTGTACTTCGCCCTGGAGGAGAACAATTTTGTGCGATTTTTCCAGCTTGTACAGTCAACCAGCTACATGAACGCATGCATCTTGCTCCGATACTTCACTCAGGTTCGACAGAAGGCACTCGAAATTCTGCGGAAAGCGTACGCCGTACGATCAACGGCTACCTTCTCACTGGAGTACATGACGAGCATCCTTGGCTTTGAGGATGAAGAGGAAGCGGATGCTTTCTTCGATCATTACGGTGTCGTGGTTGATCAAACGACCGATATGGTGATGTTTGAACCTAGGCAGTTGAATTTCTACAAGCCTGATCTTCCGTTCCCGACTTCGCGTGCAGTCCGACTAGTTGAGAGCAAACGCACCGTATCGACAGGGGAAGCCATCTGTGGCCGTCCATTGGGACAATGGGAACAACAGTTCCCTGCCATACAGCGTCCAACCGAGAGCTTCGATGGAAACGGATGCTTGAAAGAGCAGGTGCTTGAGACGGTCTTTACATATCGCAAGGAGAATGCAGAAGACAGTGTAACGCAACCTCAGAAGCTGACTCTTAAGCCGCTTCCACCACTACATCCAATAGAGGAAGACAAGCTAGATGGTACAATATTGAATGCACGGGAAGAAACAATGTCGGATGATAGGATCTTCAAAGTGCCTTCGCCTACAACCGTAGTTCCTCGATTGTCTCCTCGTGCTCGTACGCCTCCTAGTAAACCAGCTGTATCACCATTTGCAATGGAACAAACCGTTCCCGTTCCAGCTGCCATCATCGACTCTAAAGCTCCTAGTGAAGAAAGTTCCATCTTCAAAACAACACCCACTGCTGTTGCTCCGACAGCATTTACATTTCCCACAGGATTTGGCAAGAACATATTTGGGAGTGTCGTTCCACCCAGTAATCCGGCACCGACAACAGCTGAGACGGATAGTGCCAAAATATTCGGCTCATTTTCTTCTAGTGCAGTAACGCCAGCGGGTAACATTTTTAACCAATCGTCTAACAATGTGCCAACAACGAGTAGAAATACTACGTTCGGTCAGCTAAGCAACATCACAATGCAGTACACCAGCTCACCGGCGAACAACTCAATGCCAATGTCTGCTGGACAGACGTTCTTCGAGGCAGCCAAGGAAACGTCTCTAATGAAACCACAAACACCAGCTGCCTCCGCTTCAATGTTTCAGCCGAAACTCACTGGATTCCCTGCATCGACATTCGGCGTTGATACGATGGCCGGTACCGTAAACCCTTTCGGAAGAGTAAATATGTTTGATAAAAATTCCCCAATGCCTGAGAAAGTACCTGTCAGTTCAACACCGGCGTTTGGGGGGAGCTTTTTCCAACAGCCTCCCAAAGAGAAAAACGATATTAGGGAAGCAGTTAGTATGCTGCCCAAGCTGCCAGATGCGAATGAGGTGGCTGAGCTCAAGAAACAGCAAGAAAAATTGAAACAGGAACAAGAAAGGAGAAGACAGGAACAGCTCGAAAAAGAACGCAAACAGGCAATTGAACGGGCAAGTGCGGATGAACTGGAGAAGCTGCTAGATCTAGTTGTGCAGGAGATTGTTCCGGATATTGCAGAAACCGCTCTGGAACGACACAAACGTATGGAACAATATCCTATAGAACTGTTTGAAGAATTAGCCGATGAGATATTAGCTGCCCTTGGGCCATCGGTTGCCAAGCAGGAGATTGAACGAATGGAACGAATTAAATCAGCCCGAGCGTGGAAACTGAGCGTTAAATATTTTCACCGTTGGCACCGTCACGCGCAGAGTGCGGCAAGATGGCGTCGATTAATGCGAACCGTCCCACCGTCGTTCATTAACGGAAGTATTGGAATAGATCAATTACCACGCTGCGATCAATTGCGCCCATTCCTAAACGCTCGATTCACGGATGTAAAACGTAGCCCTAAAGAGGTGCTCCAATATCAATCTGTACATCGCGAGGTGTTCCTTTTCGACGCTTTCCCTGAGCGACAACTTATCGATCCGTTTGTACCACTGGAAAGTATGATCCATCAGCTGCAGACACTGTCTCCGACTCATCTGCTTGGACTTGCCGGGCCGATCTGCTGGAAGCTGGTGATTTCGGTGCCAACTGAAGGTGAGGAAGGTTCGGCTGGATTTCCCAGCTTCGTTCAACGTTGGCTAAAGTGCTGTGGATTTAGCAAGGACAGTGGAACAACAAATCATCCATATTTTTATCTAACCACACGGCCACCACCTTCTAAGCAGCAGCATACACAAACGGTCAACTCGAAGCACGATGCGGTTTTGGATGTCAGCAAAGAACAGCGAGCAATCTGTATGCGACTGCTAAGAGGACAATCCTTAATCAACGAACAGGATACCGCCGATCGTGCCCAGGCATGTAATCTAAGCGATGGACTGCTATTTTTCCTGAGCGATCGTTGCCGTATCGAAGATGCCCGGAAGCGTTTGGACAACATTCTAGCAAAGTGTGGAAGCGTAGAACCCAGTATTGCTGTTATCCTCTACTGTCCTCACAGTGCTGGAGCAAATGATAGCACTCTATCGGTAGATGATTTGGAACAAAGTCTTGGATTGGTCGTGGGAACGATAAAACGGTGGCGTGTGTTTCTTTGGTGCAGAGCAACGGAAAATGACACACTGCGCGAGGCAATCATCTACCTTACGACCTGTTACCGAGCGCATCTTCAGTTTGAATCGCCACGTTATCTGGAGCGGTTAGAGATGCGCCCACTGATCGACTTCCTTGAGAGCTGTGTTGGTCCGGAAATGTGGTTCCGGATAGATAAGGCTTGCCGCAAACCGGACGGTTACATCCTTGCCGGACAGAATGGGAATGCAATCGTGGAACTGTACAATTCCGTCGTTAGTAAGGTGCAGTCGATGGTGAACCAAGATTTAAGACAATTCGTTCGGCTGCCAGAGGAGTTTGGTAAACTTCGTGACTCTTCGGTGGTAACCAAAACGGGCAAGTTCCTACCATTGCCGGAAGCTTATTTCCCACCAGATTGGCATAGTTCGCAGCGCAAGAATCAGCTCATACAACTGCTTAAATCCTTAGAGCTTCGTCCACTATCGAACAGTCTGCAGATTGCTACCGATCGTGTCGCACAACAAACAAACACTAAAGGCGTCGCTGCCGACGTGACGGAACTCAGGGCGGAACTGAAAGAGTATTTGTCCAGCTATCGAGTACTTGTGGAACAAGATGGTCACGCCTTAAGCACACTTATTCAGCAACTTGTTCAGGGAATTGTGTCACAGTTAGCAGGATATGTGTTCAAATCGGAAACACGGCCATCGAGACGGATCGACGGGAATGTCCGCCATTGCTATTGGGTGCCACTGTTAGCATTGATATCAGAAACAATTCTGCGTGCCTCACAATCCCGTGCTGAAAGTGATGATTCGACTAGTAAACTGCCACTAGAAATATGCTATCGACGTAGTGAATTTCTTCACCACACTGAATCAAACTGGTGGAGGGACCAACTAATGCAGTTCCAGGTGCAAACAACCAATGATGAAACGCACATCAACGTCAATCACTCGAACCAATCGCCCCGATCGAGCATCACGGTTACGAGCACATCTGAACGAAAACGTACGCATAAGGACCTATCGCAGCTGAATGACAGCACAGTTAGTCTCTGTGATAGTTTCACTAGCTATAGTGACAGTAGCTTCAGTGATAGCATCCGAACCGATACCGGATGCAAACGGACCAGGGTGGTGAACGGTATGCCGTACAGTCAGGACATAGTCGATGATGTGATTGCGAAGGGAATGAATGCTTTAGCAAGAGCAGAACAAATGCTTAGTCAACATAATTCTCGAACGATCGAACTGCAAGAAGTGTTCAAACCACTGGAGCAGACTATAATGGACGTGGAAAAATCATGTAGGACTCTCCAGTACCACCATGGGAAACCGAAATGAAAGATCCAATGGCAAAGGTACTGTTCGAATTCCGTAGAATTGTTGAGTTATCTTATCTAAACAGTTGACGAATTATTTACCTATTCTTTTCTTCCCCTCTTTAGGATATGGATGCTGACAGATATAATGATCTAGTGCATCTGGGAGCAACCCCCAAGGGCCACGCTGCACAGTTTTAATCTAATCTGAACAGGACTGACCGTTGCGCCAAGAGTCACATATAAAAGGCTTATAGGAATAATCCTATTGATTTTCACGGCCAAACACGAATGGAACAAGACGTATCTTTTGATGGCAAAATTTGTTGTAAGGCATTTGTCGATTGTATTATTATAGGGAAATGTGTTTTGATTAGTTAGTTTAGTGAAAAACATGTTAATTAAAAATTGCAAATGATTTAGTCGATATGGCAAAATTTAAGTATATAATATCATGTTCTTCTTGTTTAATGGCGCTATAGAACCGCGAGAGATCTTGAACTGCCCTTTTTTGGCTTCCTTGACTTGTATTTACCCGCAACAGGATAATCAACCCGGTGCATACGGGAGACTGGTCCGGATGGGATTTGTGACCGATCCTGTCGTGTGGTTCACTACTTCACGGCGGGAACTTTGTGCCACATATAATCCGCCTTACGGAAATACAAGGCAGGATAATGTTCAGCAAGTAGGTAAGGGACAAGGCGGCTCAAGGTAAAAGATCCAGCCTAGCAGAAGATTCCCAGCATTCGTTGGTGTATTCCTTGTGTGTTCGTTACAGTTATGTTAAGTATTGAATAAGTTCGACACGACAAGAATGTATTTTTGAAAAAACTAAACATAAATACATTTGCTTAATACAATTCCAACTGAGTTTTGAATAAAATTCGAAATTGGCCTTCATATGCAACTAGTTCTCGATTCGTACTTGAAGGAAAAGGGCAAATTTATCATACTAATTATGTTGTACGCGGCTGATTTACACTTCCTGATCGTTACCGTTTCACTAGAATGCCACAATTTGGCTAGAAAAGCTCGACTAGAACTTACTATCTTAACTTTCATTGCCATGCTTTGTGATTTATAATGCCCTTAATGCGTGCTTAATTAACAGGGTATAATTTATTTATTTATGTTAATTTAATTTTACCCCAGAAGCGACATAACAAGCACCATTCTGCTTATCATTTGCTAACCGATTGAACAGTGACAGTAATGTTGTGTGCAATGGCGGAACATTTCCTGCGCCATGCTGCTTGACGGTAATCGGTTTTATTAGGCTATTCTTAATAGGCAGCTACTAGTGTTTTGTTCTCTGATAAAGCGGAGCACTCCTTTCGTTACACCTTAACAATGTAACACATGGTAAAGGGTCGTTAATTGGAAATTGTTTGTACATTTGTACATTAGTTTGTAGAGAAAAGGATTTAATCGAGGTTGTATGCTATCGTAATGCTTACGGTTGGCACTGCTTGCTGATCTCACCACTGATCGATACACAAACGATCAACTTCACGACCTTAATCTACAGAACCGTCACACTCTTTTGTTCCGAATCATGGCGAAAGCCGTGAGCAAATCGTGTGACTACCAGATGTAGCTAATTGCATCCTCCGATAGCCACCTTGACATAGACTTTATAATTCATTTTAATCACACACACGCGCGCGTTCCCCTTAACAAGATCACACTCATCTTATCACGTTCGGTAATGTGGAGAGAAAACATCTGGTACAAAAGATTAGCTTACCTGCCAAGAAGTGACACACACTGTGCGATTCATTATCGCCACTGGGGGTACCGTCATATTTGCATAAAAGCTCGATTAAGGTCAACACACACCAAAATGCGCACGAGACGAAGAATCGGCGACCCGCTAAAGCACACAGCACATCAGAAAGGACAGACTCGGAAGATGGTTCCGACCACCCGGCAAGAATGCATCTCCGTCCGCAGAACTGTACAGTTTTGGCAGGACGGTTCGACGCGGCACACATAACTTTAACGGACGGATCGTTGCACCGTTTGCTGTGACCGCGGTTTGGTGCATTTGTTCTTGTTACTTCCTTTTATTTCGTAACCGGTAAAATATGCGATAAAAACGAGCGTGCGAATAATTGCCACCCGGAACGTGTTCTGATAAGCGGCCAATTGTTGCCAGTAACAGACCCGAACGTCAATCGACGATTTTAGTATAAAAGTGCTAAAAGAGAAATTCTGCGCTTTTAGAATGGTTGTAGCTTTGCGTGCCGGTTGTGCGACCGATCGGTTGGTGTGATTTGGTGATCGTTTTGTGAACAAAAAGAAAGAGAGAAAACAATGCACCTTCAGTGAAGACACCAAAGACACGGACTCCCTCAAAGTGATGTTCACAGGCGCGTTATTGTTTCGGTGGTTAAGTCTGGTCTCGGTCACGATCAGTCTGCAACACGTTGCCGGTGCCGATTGGAACTTTCTCAAGTGCTTCGAGACGGTCAAACGATGTCCGAACCAGAATGTGTCGTTTTATCTCTACACGAGGTAATTCTATTAGTTTTTTGCACCGAACAAATATTTGTACAGCGTTGAAAGTGATTAAAACTCACGTGCGATTCGGTTTTATACACTGGGCGTACGATTAAGCAAGCAAGCATTAGGTGCCATTAGGAACTTCTACACTGGATATGACTTAGACATTAATAGTAATTACAAGCTGCACATTATGCTAGCTTTAGATTCCAATTCCCTTTCGTCGTCCTACTCAAGTTTAGATTTTTTCACTCCGGAAAGTAATTTGTCCTTAGCAATATTCGCCACCTTCCACGATATCACCAAAAGTGTTACGAAAACTCCAAGCACAAACACTATCACATCGTAAGAATACTTCCGGAACCAGCTCATGTAAACGGCCCGTGATTGTAGCAGATTCGCGTCCGGATTACGAAGTACCCATTCGCACCACCAAGCCGCCCGTTCCAGTGGAGTTTCTGGCTGATCGCGGAACAGCCGTGACATTTGCTTCATTTTCTTGACGTAGCTATCACCGGCCAACATCTCTTTCACCGTCCGTACCAGCTCGTTCGCTTGGAAGTGTTGTATCGAGAGTCGCTTCGCAATACCCGCCTCCACACAGTAGTTGATGTTTCGGAATTGGTCCGCAAACACGGGGAACCCAATAATCGGTACTCCGTGCCAGATCGCTTCCTGCGTGCTCAGCAGTCCGCTGTGTGTGATGAACAGCTTAATGTTCGGATGGGCCAACAGGTCGTTTTGGGGCATCCAGGCACGGATGTACACATTTTTCGGCACCGGTATTGGTAGCTTGGACTCGTCCGATTCAAACTTCCATAGAAACTGGTACTGCGACAGTTGCGCCATTGCGGTTAGAATGTTTCGAATGCGATCCGGACCAAGTGTATCGCTGCGCGCGTTACTACCAAGCGAGAACAGAATGAACCCATTGTTGGCACTCTCCACCACCTTGCGCAAATCGTCGGGCAAGGGTTTCGAGGGCATAATTTGTAATCCCCCGACGGGGATCATGTTCGGCATCATTGGTTCCTTGTACTGGATGATTGGGTTCACGTTGGAGAGCGATAGACGTACGTTTTTGTAGAACGTTTGCGTCGGAGGAGCATCCGGGTAGAGTTTTCGTACGATCCTGTCCGCCTCCGGATGCATGTACACTTCGTGTAGGATCATCTCATAAGTATCGAAATAAAAGTTTTTCACTCGCTGCACAAAACTCATGCTTTCCGGTGCATCAAACACGTGGTTCGGTACCAATCCGGGGTATGCGTAAGAACCCAGAACTGTGGCCGCCGTCGATGGCGCATTGTACGGTGTAGAGGGAATGTACGGAATGTCCTTAAACCGGTGCATAATGATCGATGGCACACACGGCCCAATCATGAAATCACTCACAAACAAATCGAATTTGAAGTCCTTCGGATAGCGAAGTAGAGAGTGCAATCCTTCCGACACGATGGCCGCCTCGCACAGATTGATTCCAAACTCATCAAGCAGCTGCAACATCTTGGCCGGACTTTCGTCAGCCATTTTAAAGAAGTCCATCTTTTGCCGCATCGAAGTATTGTACATGGTGCTGTAGAAGTTTTCCAGATGAATGTACGTTACGTTGGCTGGTGGTTTCTTCTCCACATCGGCACTGAGCACGGTCACATTATGTCCACGTCTGCCCATTTCGTACATCAACGGTCGCAACCTGGAAGAGGAGATTAGACATAAAAATTAAAAACATATTTAAACGAACAAATGACTGAACTACTTACCAGATGTAATGACTTGGAGATGGCACACCAGACATGAAGAGTATGTTGGCGGCTTGTGAAACTCCCACCAGCACCAACACCACCGGCAGTACTGCCCGCATCACTTGGCACCTCATTGCTCTATCCGATCAATCTCAACAGTGACCCTGAGGTGCCGAAACGCATTCGCTTTTATTTTCCACCCAACGGTCCAAAATCAACAAACCCGCCAGCTGTAAAGTGGTGATATGGTGGCTCTTGAGACGACAGTCATGACTGGCAAGTATTCCGGCTTACGCTGATCGGCTGCCCTGCACTCGTGCCTGCACGTGATTTAGGATGAGATGCTCCTTTTAGCGCGAGGTACAGAGCGTGCTACTTATCACTCCACGTTCGAGGTGTGCGATGGCGTGTTTTACACACCGCTGCTTATCGTTAAACATATCACGAGCCGTACGGATGATTCTACTGATAAGTGACATTGTCTGGTGACTGAAACGTGCAGACTTACTACGGTGTGACGTTGCTAGTTAGGATTATCATAGTTTACTTCCTTCATTGATCGGCCATGAGTAGTGGATGGGTAGAGTTTCACAAGCACAACCATATAGTTAGTAAACTATATTTCTTTCGTTTTTCACGTAATGTACTTCCAATGCGGGTATTCTTATCTCCAAGGCATATCATCGTGACTAGTGAAACTACAAGTAATCTATAAATACGTTCAACTACTTCTAACTCGTGTTCATTGCTCGTATGATTATGTTTGACAAATAGTCTTTATTGACTGTCTTCCTTCTACGCAAATACTTTCTACGTCAATGCAACTAATCAGTGCTTCAAAGAGTGCAATGACTTAGCGCATCCTAACCTTCATGTATCTGCTGTACTTTGACCTTGACCCATTTTTGTCTTACTATTCCCGGCTTTCTTCAAGAGAAACTCAAGACAATCCCACCCAGCTGGACATGTTCAATCCGGAGTCGATTATGGGCGCCAACTTCATCAGAGGACGCCCCTTGATAGTTCTCATTCATGGGTACACTGGACACCGTGATTACGCACCAAATCCTACCATTAGACCAGCATACTTCGCGTACGACGAGTTCAACATCATATCCGTCGATTACAACCCATTGGCACTGGAACCGTGCTATCTGCAGGCAGTACGTAACCTTCCCACGGTAGCGAACTGTACGGCACAGCTGCTCGATTTCATCATCTCCAACGATATCGTCCCGCTGGACGATATCCACGTGGTGGGTTTCAGCCTCGGCGGTCAAACTTCCGGCATGATCGCGAACTATCTACGATCGGGACGGTTGAAACGCATCACGGGACTGGATCCCGCCAAACCGCTGTTCGTGTTTGCCTCAAACGAGTACAAGCTCGACCAGTCGGATGCGGAGTTTGTGCAGGTGATCCACACGGATGTGTTCCAGCGGGGCATACTGCACCCGAGCGGTCATACGGACTTTTTCGTGAACGGTGGCGTAGTGCAGCCGGGTTGCGATGCGACCACCATGATGACTACGGGCGAGTGTAACCACAACCGGGCGCCCGAGTACTACGCCGAATCGATCGCGTCGGAGGTGGGATTCTATGGGTATCGGTGCGCTCACTGGTACCTGTACATGCTCGGTATCTGCCGGGGTGGAGGGCCCGACGAACAGGTCGCCATTATGGGAGCGCACACTCCCAACACGTAAGTACACCACGAAACCGGTAGTCATCATGTCTCGCTTGGGGTTTTACTGAAAGTAAAAGCCGCGAAGGAACCTTTTTGCCACACCGCACCTCAAAAACCCTTGGATGGTGGATCTGGATCGTTCCAAATCGCTTACGGCAAACGCTTTTGAAGCGATCATCAACATCCAACCCGTTTCTTGATGGAGACTTGACACGCTGCGCGCTTCTCTCAACAGTAACCACGCTAACTGATGCGTGATGTACAATGCACGTGAAGAAACATTTCGTTATTGTCACACTAATCGCGCTCCTAACATCACTCCCATTACGCATTTCTTTTTCCGCCTTGCCGAGAGGCCTCTTCATCTCATGTCCTCATACTCCCATTATGTAATCGTATATTGCATGACCGGTGCGGTTTGATTGTGATACTGCCGTACTGGAAGTCTCTGGAACTCTCCACTAACCACATGCATGTTTCGATTCCTTCTTTCATTCCCATGCAGAACTCGGGGTCTCTACTTCCTGACCGTTAACATGATGCCACCTTACGCAAGAGGAACCAATTACACCTTACGAGAGGAGCTGGCGTCCATATCGGCTAACATTGGGAACTAGTAAGCGAGGAAACGTTCAGTCACATAGACCAACCAAGGATCAAGTGGAAGCATACGGGGGACCAAAAATATAATTCGCACTAAAGCAACCTATCTGTACGTGTTGAGCTCTCTCTGTGTTTCTCTTGACAGTTTTCGTGCGCTTAATTTGGCATGCTAAGGAGCGTCCCAAATCGGGAGATACTTAGATGGTTCCACGGGAGGAAGATATTATGCAACTTAATTACCTACATTAATTAGCAGTAATAGAAATATACACCACACATTTCTCACAGTGAAAATGGCTACACTGGAACCATATTTCTCACGATCTTTTTTTCTTCTAAAAGATCAAGAACGATCATACATTAACCGTCAATCGGCTCAATCGACACCGTGACGCAATAACGGCGAACATTACTATCGGATGTTATCATTGAACTAGAGGGCTTTCCTATCATGGCCAAGGCAACCGTGGTGGCTCCTTGGTTATGCGGAACAGCCCTATTTCAGCTTCCATGAACTTCACACTTACGATCAAGTAGACGCAAATAATTGCGCTCCGTGTGAAACGTTTTATTATGCGTTATGTTCGCGAGTGAATGAGTTCATTCGACCTTACGCAGTCGCGATCGGCGATCGTGTTCGTCGTGGATGAATTCGTGAACAAACAGGGTTCGCCCTTTCGTGTGTGCAATGAATCATTTTAATCTATTTTCGTATTATTTAAATTTGCTATAGTAGTACAATTGTTCTGGGCTAGTTCTTTCGTTATAAAGGTTTCTTTTTTTGCCGGTTGGGCATTCCATTTGCATTTTTGTTATACGCTTAGTTAGGCCGTGTTGCGGTTTTGCTATCTTGTTGTGGTTGGTTTCCAATTTCGTGGGGCAGCAATGGTGGTTTTTTTTTTATCGCTGTTGTTGTTCACTAGCAGTTGGTGTGTGGTTTTTTCGTGTGTTGTTGTGTTTGCTTTTTTTTTTTTATGTTTTATGTTTTATGTTTTTTTTTAAGTATTCTTTCTCTTCTTCATTCAATATTGTGTTAGCATGCTTTCGGTTTACGGCTTGCAGCTGGAGGAATGATGCTTGTGGGCTGGTTTTTTTGCTTTTTAATAGCGCGGCCGTGCTTGGTGAGCTTCTTGTAACTGTTTTTTTTTTTTGCTTGAGTGTTTTTTCTGTGTGTGGTGGCCTGGTGGTTTATGTTTTTTTTTTTTTATGTGCTTTTCTTCTTATCTTTTCCCTTCTTTGTTTCGGTGTTTTTTGGACTTTTTTTTTATTTTCGCACATCAACTACGGCCGCCGATATTTTCTTCCCATTTTTATTTCTTTTTGGTTTTAAAACTTATTGTTAAAAATGTTTTTTAATGTAGGTTTGCCGCGTTTTTGGAGACTCTATTCTATTTTTTCACATAAGTTCATCATCTTTATGCTCTGTAATATGATTCTCTTTAAAAATCCTTCAAAATGGCTTGGTTTTGCGATCATCTTATGGCGAACCCTGTTTTATAGTTTGGTGCCTTTTAACCACCAACATTCCCCACCCAATAAATACACGGTTTCTCTCTTGCTTTCTGTTTGTTTCAACCTCCCCGTAAAGAAACGCATCCGAGATTCGAGCTGAGAAAGACGCGCATGCATACCAACCGAACCAGTTTTCATGAAACCATCGTTTGGTGTGGTTCCGCACTGTACGCGCCCAGTTCGTTCGCGGTCGGTTCCGTCGTTCCGTTCCGATTGATCGCGGCTTTCTTTTGTTTTGCTAAAGATTGCCGTTTCGTTTCCCAGCTGTGCGGCAGTGAGAAGTGATTGTTGGTGTACGTTGACTGCCGATTTGCTAGTGCGAAAAATGCCCAAAAAGTGTTAATAACCGTAACTGGCTGGTGGTAACAGCTGGTCTGACAAAGGAAAACGCACATCCAAGTTGATAAATGTGTTACGATCGTAACGGGGTAGAAAAAGCAAACAGGCCCCATCCGTGTGCGACCTTTCCGATTTTGCAGTGATCGGAAGGCAAGTGACATAAGTTGGTGGAAAGCCCAACCAGCATAGCTCAACTGGTCGAACAGGCTCCGTGTGATTTTTATCTAGTTTTTCCAACCATCAATACGGGAAGGAAAAATCGATTCCAAAACACAGCAGCACAGCTAACGGTTTACCCTAAAGCGGCACGTACTCGCCAAGTAGCGCAGTTACTTAACTCCAAGATCATCATCAGCTGGTTGGGAAGTACGTGGAAGTGTACAGCAATCGGAACGGACGCCGATCTGTGGATAATTTTTCACCGAGCAATTGCGTGCCGAAACAACATCGAAACAAAAAAAAAGTAAAAATATGTAACCCACCAGCAAGAAAGTAAAGAAGCGAGAGTGAGATAAGCGAAAGTGTTCAATTATTGTGCGCATAAGTGTACTGCCGTCGATCGATTGCATGTGTGGCACGTTACGGTGCGTTCGGATACGCATCGAAACCGTAGGCGTGAAGGATTGGAGCGCGAAAACACGGGGCTAGCCAAAATAAATAACAAAGCGAAGAGAATAAATACGCCAACCCGGCCATGTTCAAGCTGTCGGTGCAACCCAAAATGCAGCAACTTCCGTTCGCAGCGATTGGATTGGTTTTCATACTGCTCGCGGCGTTCCAGAGCATTACGGAAGGTAAACATAGAGAAACGAAGGTTTCTGTTGAAGGTTGCTCTTTTTTTTGTTGATAAAATTAGACTAGGGGTTCTCCGTAGGAAGGCGAGAGTTCGTTAATTCAAAGTGTTAAAGATAATGGTCTGGAATGTTGTTTAATTTATGCGATGTTTCATTCGACCCGAGCGAGACCGGTTTCAAACGATACCAGCAGTATGTAGACGAGTATTTAGAAGCTTCAGGTGGACTATAAAAATGTAAAGACATTTTATGACCTTGCTCTAATAGCTTTAGAAGTGACTTTAAACAAAAAAGAACGATAAGAGGATACTTTATTGTGTTCTGATTTGTTTCGGACGAGAGTTTCTTGGATAACAATTTCTTAACTACCTGTAACAAATTTTAAAAATTTCTTTCATCACAAAGCTATGTTTGGATATTGCAAACTTTGAGTGATAACCATGAGAAAATTGTCTGTATGCAAGCCTGATTTTCGTATCACAAAGCAATAGTGGCTAAATGTGTCAATAGCGAGACACGCTCTACAACATTCGCCACCGTTTGAAGCTAAACCGCAGCAGCAGCAGCAGCAACAGGTGCGGACCACTAACCCACTGTCCCAAAGTCCCAAGTTGTGTGAACAAAGCTAACTACTTGTCACCCTAAAATTGATCGCACCTTCGATCAAAACGGCTGTTTTTTGGATTTAACACGCGCTTGGCAAACGTCTCCCGAATAGAAATAGCGTCCCCCTCCCTCTTGAGGTTTCCCCTGCCGATGGTCACGATTTCTTTCCTTTCAAGGTTAGCGACGTTCCACCCCTTGTTGGACTGTGCCAGTTTTCACTCTCGATCGCGTCCGACCAACAAATCATCGGCGATTTCGTTGATGTAATAGCCGCACCAAAATACGCGCCACTTTTTACCTCGCTTAACCAGCTCGGGACGGCTCTGTCGCATGGTTGGTTAATAAACACCCAACAAAAAAAAAACCTTCGTCCAGTCGTCCGGATCCGTTATACACCCCATACGATGTGCCCTCGTTTATTTGTTTTGGGGGTTTTGTTTTTGAGGTTCGAGCCATGGTTCGGATTGCGCAACTAGGAAATGCACGCATATCACGCACGACTCCTCCGTCCGTTTTCGCGAACATTCAGCGCCGGGCAAGGAGAACAGGAATCGCTCAAACACTGACATCAACCTTGGGCGAGGGTTGTCCACTAATGGTTCCCGCATCCGCAAAAGCTAGATCGAGTAGAGGTAATTATCGGTCACGCGGAGAGATTGTATAGTGTAACCGGTCATTTCAAGGAACTCCCTACGCTGGAAAATACGGGCAGCTGTGGCTTCGGCACGCATGGTTAAAAGTGAAAGGAACTCATAACCGGAATCTATTCCAGCAGGGGCAATAGTCTTGGGGCCCTCCACGGTATGGTGCCGCTCGCCGGAGATCACGTCACATTTTAAATCTTCGGAAGTTGAATCACCGTTGTGCAGCGTATTTTAAGCGTCTTTCGATACTACGGTCTCGATTTCGCGACAGCAGAAACCCAGTGGGGAAAGTTCTTTCGGGTCACGACGATGTTGGTAGCTATCGGTGCGTTACTGATTCATGCCGGTGCATCATGATGCAATCGGCATTGCACTGTACGTTCCGTCTGGCAACCGGCAGCAGTGAAAGGGCATCAAGGTGGGGCTAGCTTCAATTCGTTGTAATGCTTCACCTAAAACACAAAACAACAAAACATACAACTGGTATGGTCTCGAAGACATCCGTCATACCGGGCTCGTCTCGTGCTGTAATATGCGGACCCCAGCAAGTTATGCTGTAATCGATGATGGCCGTCACTGAGCTGGTCGCCTTCACTGACGAGCCGCCATAAAAACCGATGCAAACATCCAACACTAACAGCTCCATCGGACGGTGTGCTGGTTTGAAGATACCGGCTACTTTAAATGTCGTTTAACAGATTCCTCACCATGTACTTACCGTCTTTTGACATTTTTTGTTCCACTTTTGTGACCCATAAAGGGTACTTCCTCGGATGACTTCGGGTGAAAGTGTTTGAATCATGTCTGGTATGGTGGTGAATCATGTTTTTGCGTGCCCCAGACAAGCTAGTGTTGACAGAGATTGTTAGAGGTGATTTCTTTAATTAAAACAAAAGAAGGTAACCGCTTGTTTCTTGCAAATGTTTTCGTTTGTCTACCTTTTGTGGTACGAGGTATTTGAATGTTTGCTTTGTATTGTCCATAGTCCACCTTTTTCGAAGATATCACAAGCACGCACATAGCTCATCAAAATTTCGTTCACAGCTTTTAATTACATTTTTAATTTTCTTTCCACCTCACAAATGGCAAACAAAACACTTCATTCCAAACGTGTGCATCAGCATTTTTTTTTGCAAAAGTTTTCATCTTTTTAATTACCCTTCCATGAAACAAAAACACCATAACTGTGTGGAGTGTTCATATTCGCTACTGTTAACTACCCAAACAAACGAGAGCAATTTGTTTCTCACTCAATAACGCGTTCGCCGCTTAATTACGCATTCCAATCTCGCGCGTTGCGCCAAAGGTCGGCCGGAATTAGACGCTACCGTGTGCGATTTTCGAGCATGGCACAACAGTAAACCTCCCGCCGTATCGATCACGTGCGGCGGGTAGGCACACGCACACACACCCAGCCCCGGAGGTGTACTGATTTAGTAAGATCATTCGATTGCAAGATCATTTGACGTCTGTCAAAAACGCACTCGGAGGTCGTCGCTCGTCATTGAAGCTGATGTGACAAGGCAACTGAACTGATCGGTTTGTGGGCCGTTTTCGACCGGTGAAATTGAATATCATGCTTTTTAAGGACATTGTTCGATTGATTCTGTTGGTCAAGATGCTATAAAAATTATTATCTTAATTGTTGGTTGGTTGGTTTGTTAATTTATAGAGACTTTGAGTCAATGGACCTCATTCGTCTCATTTATCTTAATTGTTTGAAAACTAGTTAATGCTGAAACAGATAACGCTACAACGACTATTAAACAGTAATGCTATACATATTTATACACTCCACCATTAGCTGCGTACACGTCGATGACTAACTGGCACAGCGGCATAACCTTCTTTGAATTCTTCACGACAGCAATTAAATGACATTTTTTCCCCCGATTACGATACGGCCACCGGCCAACACAAAAACACCCACCCAGCAGGGTAGCAGTGCATTAAAATGCAACATAACGATGCGTAATATTCACTTGCTTCTGGATTAAAGTTACATAACTGCCTTCATTAGTTACCAAACCCAGACAGTGAATCGCATATAAAACTGCCCTATCACATCCACGCCTTGCTAAACGAATGTTTGCAGCTGGAAACATGGTACGGTGCTACGGAGCAAAGAGCGGTTGCGGCATGTACCTATAATGTCATTTTCCATTAAACTCATCTCGTAATCATATTTAAGTCATACCCTCACTGGCTCTGTGTGAGGAGGCCTTCTGGATGTGGGTCAATTATTACCTTCATGAAAATGGATGCCCACCGCTAGTAACGTACGTTTAGCTTGACTAAAGGGCTTTTTTCGCAATATCAATTCGATTGTAAGATCGGTTGCTTGGAGTTGCGCCAGTCCATCCGTGCAGAACGCGTCTTCTTTCGACTTCTGGCTCTCCAAGAACTCCAATCATGGCTGCAAAAAGTCTAACAATGTGCATACTTTTCCTCTCGATCTTATCATCTTCAGCTCAGAAGCAGGAAACCAAAAATGTGTTCAACACCAGCTCGTGTCTGGAAAAGCCTTACCGTTGTCCACATCCTCGGATCAAGTTCTATCTGTATACACGCCGAACCCAGCAGAATCCGGAGCTGATTGATGTGCTGGATCCGGAGTCACTCTATTACACGCACTGGAATCCATCCCATCCGGTGAAGATCGTCATACATGGGTTCGGTGGTGGCCGTAACCTGTCGCCCAGCCCGGACATGCGGAAGGCATACTTCGCCCGGGGGAACTACAACATCATCATCGTGGACTATGGATCGGCTGTGACGGAACCGTGCCTGAGCCAGATCGAATGGGCCCCCCGTTTTGGGAGCCTGTGTGTGTCACAGCTGGTGAAGTATATAGCGCATCATCCACGAGGAGTTCCACCGGACGATATGCATCTGATCGGGTACAGTGTGGGAGCGCATATTGCTGGCCTGGTGGCGAATTATCTTACACCCGGTGAGGGAAAGCTCGGCCGTATAACCGGGCTCGATCCAACGATCTTCTTTTACGCGGGATCGAATAATACGCGAGATCTCGACCCGTCCGATGCACACTTTGTGGACATCATACACACCGGAGCAGGGATTCTGGGTCAGTGGAGTCCAGGAGGACATGCGGATTTCTACGTTAACGGAGGTACTAGCCAACCGGGTTGTGCCAGTTCCACCATCTTCCGTGAGTAGTTACCATTAGAATGCTGCAACATGTAAAGTCTTCATGTAATGTACGTTCTTTATACTCCCAGAAACGCTTGCCTGTGATCATACAAAGGTGACACCATACTTCATCGAGTCGATCAACAGTGAGCGAGGTTTTTGGGCTGGACCTTGCCCAACGCTCATATCCTATCTGCTCGGCTGGTGCGAACCGAAAGACTCCGATTACGTCCTCATGGGAGAACATCTCTCAAGACAGTAAGTTCCCGAGTCACTTCTCCAATAGTCACTACCAACATTAAATACGATTTTTGCTTATCTCCTTTAGGGCCCGTGGAGTGTTCTACGTAACGACGAATGCCAAACCTCCGTACGCACGTGGATTTCCGGGCAAAAATCGACGAACGGCCAAAACCTCCGACTACAGTGGCGTCCGACGGAAGTAGGGAACAACTATCGGTTTACCATTCGTCAAAAGCTTACTGGTTGTGATATAGCGAGCGGCAGGCGGGAGGTTACGTGACCATATTCCATACGCAAACTAGCTGCCAACATGGTAGCAGCCATCTGCCAACGTATGGATCGTTTCAGCACAGCGTTCAAGGAGCGTTCCATGACGTCCTCATCCTAATGAATTTGATTGAAGGAAATTTAATTTTCTCAGCCACAAAGAATTAAGAAAAAGAAAAACACCATCGACGGTTAATGAAACAGCACCGAAGGGTAGTATTAATAGTGGATAGGAGTTGGTTAGGATAGGAGCTTACGGTAGGCATTAGGTATAAGCGATCGTCGCCATTCTACAGCGACTCGATCGAAAAAGGCAATTGTGACCTCTGGATCGTTAGCCTTCGTGAGAGTAGAACGAATTTCGTTGGTTCAACTGATTAGTCACGCAACAGACATCGAGCTCATCAAGCAATTTACTGCGTTGGTCAAGAACCTACGCTTCAATGCAGAAAAAGCGTCAAAGAAAATCGAAGCTAAGGAGTAAGTTACGGATAGTGACCCTACAATTAAGGGACCATATACCCTGGTAAAGTACGTCATTTCGGATTCGGGAAATTCAGTATCGCAACGAGCAAATAAAACGCTGGCACTGTTCGGGGTTGATTCATTTCAACAGTTTAAATATACGCACTTTTATTTGGATGCTTATGGCGGGCGTGTGAGAGACGATGAATTGAGATCGTCGTCTTCCTTGGGGGGAATGTTTTTTTTTTATGTGATCCCCCAAACCTCGACTATCATCCCACACCCAAGCGCGCCGTTACCAGTTTGTTTATGGTTTGTCCTTTTCACTCGATTAGTAGGTGGTAAGTTTCATACACTTCGCTAAACGCTATTGCCAATAAGGAATACTTAACTACTAAATGTCATAATCATATTTTTGTGTCTTTGTCATTTGTGTGCCTTTCGAACGAGTGGTTTTAGAATTGCTTCCTTTCCCTTTTCTGCCTTTCGATCCTTCGTTCCTGATGCGCACTCATTAACCCTACCCTGGTCACCTTCTCCGCCTCAACATTTGAGTTACGATGATTGATTATGATGCGATTATAACAGCGAGACGATTTTACATATTACTGTCGGGAACTGTATCTTTTCAGGCTTGGAATATTCGTAACTTTTTGTTTTCAACTGTTTCGCCTATAGATGGAGTGATAGAGGGAAGGAAAGAAAGATGCCAAAGCCCCAGTTCCCTTTTTGCACCGATGTATACGTTTTTTTTTCTTTTCTTCTTTAAGTATAATGTACTGTTGTGTATATGCAATGTACAGATTTGCTCGGGCTTTCTAGCAAGCCTCGCAGATATTTACTATTCAACGTTTACAGCTATATTTATATATGTATATTTATATATCGGGCGGCACCGATCCTACTGGGAGTAGGATGCAGGCCACCCGTTACTATAATTTTAAGTACAATGCTGCTATGCTGCTACTCCGAAAACAACGAAATTACAACTATCCGAGCCACTGGATGGCTCGGTTGTTTTGCGATGATGTTTTGCGTAATATTCTTGTATTGTTGTGTTGGTAATAAGATTACCATCGGGTTTGTCCGACGGCGATGGAATGGTTGGCCGTGCTGTTACAGCAACTTTGGACCCCCTGTGTTCCACCAGTCGGTCGATTTAATACTCCTTCTATTTGGAACCGCTGTCTAGTGCACAGTTCCATATACGTTTATATATATTTAATTCAATTAACAACAACAGCTAGAACGACATCCGTGATTGAAAACAGTAAAGAAAGTTCAGTTCAACATAACGATTAAACGAACCGTACATTTATAATGTCTCAACAATGTTTTGAATAGAGTTTTTAGCATTATTTCTGTTTACACAACTATGGCCTAGCTTCTGTATCATCTGCACACTTCCTACACACCTGCACTGTAACTCGCACTACGTTTTGGGAAGGAACCACTACCAGAAAGGGAGGATGAAACAACAGCTGATTGTCATCCTGATAATATATAAACCGTACGGCGGCCCTATTGTATTATATTACATCTTCAGTTGGTGAAACAGCTATAAGGGTAACTGAGGTCATGTACAGTGGTTTTTACCATCTGATCAAGTTTAACCCGGAGACTGGCTCAATAAGACTGTAATTTGAAAGTGTTTTAATGCAGCTATTTATATCCAATTGTCCAACGGAATATTTAACTACCAGCTCAATCCAATTGCTCATACATATAGTTTTCAATTCCTTCAGCGGATTGATGGCATGAAATCTGAGTAACTCTGAATAGCTAAGTTATTAAAAAAGCCTTTGACAATCAAGCTGTAATCTCAAAAGCCTCAGATCTTTTGGTGGCGAGCGTTACTTAGATATGTCTCATACCCAAAACACACAAAAAAAAGATACTAAGAGATATTCCTGTCATCTCTCTAAATCCCCAGTTCTTGATTTTTTTCCAAACCATCTTGGGCAACGAAGGTCCTGCGAAACTGCGAAGAACTCCAATGACTTCACGCCCTTCGCTAAATGCTTTGTAGTCGTCTCCGGGAAATAGTAGAAATATTCTAATCGTACTCGATCCATTGTTATAAATCAAACAGCTGTCAAAAGCACAATTAGTATATAGATGGCGCTCACGTTTGACGCAGATGATGCAGAACCAGTCCAGATGACTTTTGATCAGATGATAAGTGATGGATGAAAAAGGGCGTAGGAGTATAAAGGAGCTAACAAACCATGGATCCGGATGGTAATAGGAACAGTTACAGTAGAGCACCGCACGATCAATAGCGCGAGGATCGGTTGGTGTTGGGTTTACAGAACGAGGGAACTAAGGCCTACCTACTGTCACTAAAATTTCAATTGATCGCGTATAGGGGTCACGTTTCCGTAAGAGACATTTTGTTCAAAGTGTTTTGTTTCTTTTTTTATGTTCGTTCGAAATCATACCTGTATTACTACTACACCAAATTCCCAACTAGCATTATAATACCCGTTTTGTTGGATGACTCTAACACTTCGCCGGATAACGCCCTTCAACCAGAAAGGATATAAGTACATCCTTCTAGCTGAACGGATCCGTAAGTTCTCTTCGCTAGGTATTTACAATCTTAGCCAGTACGGTGCCAGTCGGCTATATTATCGACGCCACAGTCTAACCTCGGTCCAACCGGAACCGGTGCGACAAAGGATCGTAATGAGGGGAATACTATTTTGTTGGCGCTGTCATATTTTTTGGTTATAGGTTTTTTTGTTTGTTTGGAATTCCAATCTCTTCCCTACTTCGTGCGGACCAAATTTTGTGCGGGAGTATAGGTGCCGATTAGATAGTGGTACAGCGACGTTCCCTCCAGGCAATCGTTTCCCGCCATCGGTGTGTTACGGAACCGGGAGGTGTCAACGTGCATCGCTACTAATAGGTTTCACTTCGTATTGCAACGATTTAAACTTTTGTTGATGAGCTGTTTAATTATAACTTTACTATATCACTGAACGGCTTAGGACTAGTGTTTGGTTTGCCTTACGCTGCTACGCGTGCCTTACAAGCTAGAGCGTTGTTTTGTTATTGTTTCACTGTCACATACGCAGTACGATCAGCATCGAACGTATTGAAGCTAACCCTAAAAAACCAGGAATCAAAATGTACACAAACTTTTACACCAGCCGATCGCGCACGGTGCGCAGCGGCCACGTTATAATACAGCGTTGCCCATGTCATTAAAATATCCAATTAACCAACGCAAAACCTGTGCACACCCTGCTCGGCACAGGAAAGCCCGGCAAGAAGCCTTCGCCTTAAACCTACGGGGTCGGTAACGCGTGAACGCTCCTTCCGTTTTATTATTGTCGCCACAGCCTTTGAGAGTGAGTTGACACCTCAAATTTAACTCTTCTCCTTTCTCGAAACGGCCAAAACGAAGTTACATAATTACACGTATCAGCTACATGGGTACATCATACATTACCCTCCCCGGTGATGATGAGGAGCGCAATGATCTCTGCGATCGTTTGCGGAAAACACATTAGCGGTTCATTCGCCTCTTGAACCATCGTTAATTAATTTTTGCTTGCCAGATATTATAGCGTGCGTCACCGCTTGTACCGTGTACGGGTCGGGACACTCGTTCGCAATTGACACTTGGTTTTTATGTTTTTTTTTTAAGTTGTTTGATAGACAGACAAAGGTCATTTGTCACACTAGTTGGAGGCGAATACTCTATTGGTAGGGTGAAATATTTCGATTCAGTTGTGGCATCTCGTACTTCTAACTTTGATTGTTGCTTTCCATTCCATCGCTCAGAGTCGATTTTTACCGTTTAATCATTTCTATCTGATTAGCGTTAATTGCTAACAAAAATAATACATCAGTGCGTTGCCTTAACAATTTTCCCCCCATTGTGTCGCATCGTTAGTACTCCTTATACGGCAGTAGTCAATAGTTTTGTTTTTCTGTTTTTGTTTTTGTTACGATTACATTATTATTATGGCGTACAGCGAATGTATGTATATATAATAATATATCAGTTTGTTATGTGTGTGTTTGTGTCTGTGTGTATGTACACGCGTCGATTTTGTAAATACAATGTGCATCTTTGCTATGTTTAGCTATGTTTTTTGTTAGTTACTATCTAGTGTTGTAATTGCTTAAGCAGGGTTAAGTTTTATTTGTATGTCAGTTTCACACGCTCGGTTTAGTTTTCACCGGGCGCGTTCCCCGTTTAATTCTTCGTGCGTAACGCACAGTAACGCACCCTTTTGCCATAAACGGAAAACAAACGCTACATGATTTTTATAGCACGTTCTAGTTCACGCTAAATGTTACGGTTTTCTTCGCGCGAACAGGTCAGTAGGTACGCTCGGTGGGATTTCCGTGTAAGTACGTGTCCCTCGCTTCCGGTTGTACCGTTTCCTCGCTGATGGCGTTCGGATAGGCGAACGGATTGTTCGCCACGTGTTGCTGTACCGCGCCGTATGATACCGTTTTGGTCGCGTTGATCTGTGCGGTAGGATCCATGAGACCGGGCGCTGTGCCACCGTCGCCAGCATCGTTGAAGGTTGTTTCCTTTTCGTACCCGGAACCGACTGGATCCCAGGCACGTTGTTCTTCTACCGTCGGTTCGGCCCAAGGCTGTAGTTCTCCCGATGCAAAAATGGCGTAGAAGGTAATGCCCACCAAATGTACCGTGGCTGCTATCGTGAACACGGTGGACCAGCAGGATTTAGGCTGTTTGAAGATAAAAACGAGCACAAATACACCAACGTACATTAATAGCAATTGCCGGGGCATAGAGAATGAATCAAAGATTAATATTTACAACCCTAGAAATTGAATATGAATTCGACCTTTTGGAAATGAGCCCCCAACATCTTTGTTATCTTCTGATATCAAATATATTTTTAATATTTATCACATTCCTTAGCAAATCGCTGTTTGCTAGTTGTTATGTTTATTTTAAAGCCTTCTATTTTTGCTTATATTTTTAAGTCTTTAGTAATACAATCATACAGCTTTGTTTAAACTGAAAAAGCCCAGCAACATAACGCAGCTTTAACTGCTCCTTAAACCATTTCCAAACTTTGAAGTTTAATAATACGGAGAGTGAATAATCAACTTTACTCTGCATTAAGCAATATATTTCTCATCATTTGAAAATTATCTTCGTACCTTTAATTTTGTCTGCAGAATCATGACTATAACCCTGATTGAATTATTAAAATTACAATACACAAAAGATCAATATGCAGATGAACATAGATTCCACTGAAATAAGTTCATAATATCGTTTTTTACAAAAATATTTTTTTGTAACCAATGAAATTTCATAAGAAATATTTACAGTTACAACTGAATGGGTGTTCGAGTGTCCACTATTAGTTTAAAAGATGTTTTTTTAATTTTTCACGGTTTATTTATCACACATTACGAGATGATAACTACACGAAAACGATATTTTCCAAATGGAAAATGCAGCAATAAATATTTGCATCCTTTTCAATTGCTTGTTTGGATGGAAACGGGACAAAAAGCCACAACAGTTGAATCAGCAAAATATTGCACACAAAACAAAAAAACACCCCTTCTCCACTACCGACCCAAACACTAGCTCGGTCGGAACCATCGGCGTTGAGTGAGAAAACAGCCGACGCCGCAAAAATCACATCCCTTGACAATGGTTGCCATATAAGCAAGTCCACACCCAACCCCTAACAGTTGTACAGTTTCAAGATTTTAAAAGCCATATCCTTTCCCGCTCCCGGGATAAACCGTCCGCCTGACTTGGGGAGAACACTGCTGCTGGAAAAACACTTCACAATGAAGCGAAAAACACCGTCGGGCAGGAACCGGAGGTAATGGCAAAGTGTACGGTTTCGCTTTGTTGCGCTACCGAGGGAATGCCGGTTTTGTTCAAACTCATCGTGGCATGTAACATCGTAACAAATTTAATTTATTTCATTGAATCAGCTTCAGCGCCGCTAAACGCTAACTAAATGGGAAGGGAAACTGACGGAGTAATAGCATTTCGGGAGGACTTTACCGAATGGTCGATACCGATAGTGGAAGCGCACATAGAATGCGTCTGCTGATCGCAATCGGATTAAGCTAGCGAACCTACCTGCCCCCGTGTAAGGTGGTCTATCGCGATTGGACAGATCAGGCCCGCTATCGTACCGATGCCGTTGGACATTCCCATCAGAATACTGGCGTAGCGAGGTGCAATGTCCAGATGATTGACGTTGTAACCGGATATGGCGAACCCGCTGAAGGCAACTCCCAGCGTCAGTGCCGTCACTGCACCCATCTGTGGAGTGGAAGTGCAACGGGCGAGATATGATTGTGTTGCTCCAGCATTACTAGAAGTTGAACGTTCGTATCTACTTACAGGACTGGTGGCATGTGCTACGACCAGGAAAAAGAGACCTTCCAGCCCGAACCCACCGCAGTTGAACAGCTTCCGCACGTTGGTGGTCGTCAGGATGCCAGACTTTCGGATGTGATCCGCCAACATTCCTCCGAACGGGACGATGATCGTCATCAGCAGATGTGGAAGTGCTCCCAGCAAACCAGTCTGTGGAATTGGAAAACTATTTTAAGAAACTTCCTCAAGTATCGCGCGGAATGCTTTACCTCCTCAATCCGGAAGTCGAACGAGTGCTTCAGGTAGGCACTCTGGTACAGCACCAGCAGGTAGAAGTTCCACGAGCGGCAAAAATTCGCCACAATGATCGCGTACACGGGCATCGACGTCAGGAAGTGACGCCACGGTGTCGTTGCAATGGTCGGCATCGGCAGCTGTACCGATTCGCCGAGTGACTTTTCGATGTACTTTAGCTCCTTCACGGAGATGGTTGGGTGTTGGCGCGGTTTCTCGAACGATAACCACAGCCAGAAGCAGTACCAGATGAGCCCCATCACACCGTAGAAGTAGAACGGGGCGTGCCAACTGATCGAGCCGGTTAGAATGCCGGACATTGGCATACCTATCACGACACCGGCGTACGAACCGCTGAACGCCATCGTCGCCAGCCGGGAACGCTCGAGCGGCGGTGCCCAGAAGCGCCATATACCGTGACAGGCGGGATACGTTACACCCTAGAACGAGAGATTCCGAACGATTGAACCTTTGTATGGTATCTCTGGAAGTCTGGAAAGTTTTCTGGACAGCATCTACTCACCTCCACCAAGCCTTGGAGTACGCGCACCAGAATCACAACAGTCGGATGAAGCATCATGGCGCCTGGGACGAGCAGATTTAGGAAGGCCGAGATAGCGATGGCTGTGCCGAAGATTCGGTTAGCTGGGAACATCGAAGCGAGGAATCCGCCGGGTACTTGCGTTACTAGGTAGCCCCAGAAGAACGACGAATCGACGGCACTCTCCATCGCTACGGTCCAGTTGTATTTCACCGACTGAAAGGTGTTACAGATTGTTAACAATATAACAAAAATATTTAACTTTGAATTCAAGCTTCCAAACGTGTCACATGCAAAACCATGCCGTTAAAGTAAAAATATGGCCATTTCCCGTTGTTAAATCGAGCCAATGCAACCGGAAATCAAGCGTACTTTCCACCCGACACGATAGTGTCTATCCGAAAGAGTCGAGCCCCTTAAAGCCATCGTACCCGGGGAGTTGTACGAACGAGAAAAAAAAAACTTGAAACGACATCCGTTAACGCATCACGATTTGCGCCCATCGCAGCGTGGCGTCGATGAGTTATCCCGGGCGGGGTTTTGTTGTCATTTTCTCGCTCTTTATGCTCGTTTCCGGCTTTTCCGGTCGACTTCTTTATCCGTGTCTTTTCTTCCTGCGATCAGACATCCCATGGATGTCCTGTTTTTCTTTTTTTTGCCCGTACCTTAACGTAACTCCAACCCCAATACTGATGATATCTATGCACGCGGCTCTTTTCTCGCCCTTCGGCCGGAACTCCCATTCCCCCGTCAGCCTTCACCCGTACGTATCAATGGGGAAACCCCGGTCGCAATGACTCATGAATAAAAAATTATCATCTTTTGTCGTCGCATTTCTAATAAATGCTTCCATTATGTTTGACTCCATAAAATTTCATATTTTTCCTGATTTACTCGCCCCAATTTTTCCGCTTCGGTCACTCGTATTCGTATGTCGATGAAATGAATGCTACACCTTACCCTGCCTGTGCACTGTGCGAACTCATCGTTATCTATCACTTTACCGGTTGAACGATCTTATTCTTAGCAGTGGGGATGAAACATGGATCCGACGAGGGGGAATTTTTCGACTTCATTTTGTCCGTTCATTATCTTTTATTTACGTGCATATATCGAAGGTATCGATAACAGGAATATTTGGAGAATAAAAGAACTCACCCAATCGACTTCTAACGCTTATTGTTCTAAGTATACGAAGTATCCCAGCAAAAAAAGGACCAAATAATTATGCTTAAGATTTTATGGGGGCTTAACATGACCTCACGACCTTCGAATGTGCCTCCAAAAAAACGCCTGTTTAGAATACGTGACAAAATGAGGCAATTCTTTCTACCAGCGCCCATGATGCCATTACAACCGAAAACACAATTTGCTCATCATGCAGTGCGTGGCGAAATTATAATCGAAACATGACGATCAGACAGACAACCCAGAAAAGGGACATCAGTGACACGTGCCCAACCGGGTGAATAATTACGTGCGACAAAAGGCACCGCGCATCCAGGCACGGGGGAAGTATTCGTTAATGGAACGCGTGCAAATTACTACCGGGATATTGAAGGTACATGGGGCCGTCACTACTTACCCCGTTCTCGAACTGCAGCTTGGCCATGCCCATGTTACAGCGCATGCCAAACGAAATGATAAAGCCCAGGCAGGTCATCAGCGAGATCGTATAGCGGGTCGTCTTGATGCAGGGACATTCCGCCCGGACGTACTTGTCGACGTGGCGCAACGGTGGTCGCTCGATTTCCTCGAACGACATCGGTGAGTCGTTGCCGCCGTTGTCCGTCTGGTAGGCGCCACCGACAGCGGCCCCATCCATCTGGTCGTAGCCTTGTTTGGGCATTTCGAACTTTTCGAACCCAACGCTGAAACGAGGGAGAAACAAAAGAAAAATTATTATACTAAACTGTTATAAACTGTTATACAACAGGTAATAATTTATCCCATTTTATTATCCAATAAAATGTTTGAAACTAAACCCTGAAACATGCGAGAAAATTTTGATTTTTATACTAAACTGTTATAAACTGTTATACAAAAGATAATATTTTATCCAAAATTATATTAAACCCCCTTATCGTTGTTCTCAATAAATAAAACATTCTTCTCAATGTTCATAGTGATCCTTACGCATCTTAACCTAAACACTCACAGCTGTCAGTAGAACGCCTTTCGCGCCCAAATATAATTGAGAAAATGAAATTAAATGAAAAAGACCCACTTAATGTCCTTTCCGTGCACGCAAATGTCTTTGGCTTTTCCGCGCGAACGGTACCGTTTTCCGTTTGCTTGGTGCTCACCATCCTTTACCACTGTACCAGTCGGTGGCGTGAGAAGATGCTAGACAAGACCGTTTTGTTCCGGCAAACTGAACGCCCATGGTTATCCATGACAGTGTAGTAAGATGTTGGCCCACTCTCACTCAAACAAGCACATAATGGTGCACGATGTAAATTTGCTCTAGTTGCTTACCACCCGGGGAGATGATGGACGATGTCGGTTGTGGCGGTAGTCAGCTGAACACAGTGGGACACAAAACCAATCTCTCCACGCTTCTGAGTGGTGCTCTTCAAACGAGATGGAAATGAATTTTCCACCTAATGCAGTCTGTAAGACAAAACGTTCCGTTGTAATTGATAATTTGTCTACCTCAAGCCTTATGATTGCGGAGAGTGATCATACACTCGTAATGTATGGATGATTTAAGAACGGTTCCTTAGAGGTGGCGGTCTGGTGGACCTCCCCGATATTATTATTTTTTGTAACAAGCACAAACGCTCTAAAATCAGGCTCCCACCTAACCACAACAACAAATCGTCTCCCTTAAAACATGTTTTATGGCGCGTCATAAATCGTAAAATACTTCTCTCGCAACTTCGACCGAACGTGTGCCGTTTGCATCAGGCAGCATAAAAAATAATTGATTTGATAAATGTCATCCACGCAAAAATGGGTGACAGAGCTAGAAAAGAACCGATGAGGCTGTCGTCAGCCACCGTCTTTTCCGTCGGCAAAACTTAAGTTCCATCGGAGACCGAAATAAAGTTATCCTTTTATCTGGCGTTTTGCCTTAACTTCTTCGAAACGTTAGAATTTAAGGGAGTTTTTTTCCTCTGCTCCAGATTAAACGAAATTCAGAATATGATATTTTTGTTTTTCTTCCTATTATCCCACACGAAACCTTCCAGATTTATGAGCAGAGACATAAGCAGGGGAAAGAAGACTCCGTACAGTGCAGACCGACCGGCTGACAGGAATTATCGTTGACAAACATAATTAAGTTACTATCTGGAGGTTTGATAATATTGTTTACTAATATCCGCTTTCAAGAGTTCCGGATATTTCCCCCTTCGAGGAAAAAGGATCGCCCTGCGAACTGAGGCCGATGAGCTGGCCAAAATTTCGATACCGGCACCGGGGCGGTGATGAAATTGAATTTCCGGTCTCACCCTAAGCCAGTGGTCGGCAAACTAGCGATTTCAATAATATTTAATCTTCGTAACAAGTTATTGCTGCATTTGAACTATGTTGAAGTATCTTGAGGAAAATTCAATAAATTCAAAAAATTGTAAATCTTATTCTTGGGATCATTGCTATTTCAGTTGTCAGATGTTGCGGCTGTTTCAGATACCTTGAACTTGGGCCATCCTATAAGTTTACTCACATCTAATCCAGAACTATATGACTCCTAAAAATTACCATTAGTACTCTAGTAGTTAATATATCTGCATTCTGCATCTTGTTATTAGTTCTTAGACAAAGATGTGATGTTAAGTAATACGGAAATACATTGAGGGATTTAGTGGAATCAGAAAACCTCAAAATTCAATCCTCAAGAAATTTCAGAGAGTCAGAAAAAGAGTCAGAAAACCTCAAGAAAAACTCAAAATGTAACCAAATAGTTTGTCTCCAGATCGTTTATGTGTTGTAGGAAGCGTTCAAATACTTTAAGGTACAGATTGTATGAGTTAATTCAAGCAAAAAGTCTCTTATTTATTAATTAATCTATCGTCACAGATTTAATCAAACAATACAATAACGAACTAAAACGATATAGACATACCCCGCCGACATCGGTATGAGACTTGTAGGAAGATTTTTCAACTTGAAAATAAAGATCCCGGCCATGGTTAGTGACTTGAAAATGACTATTTTTTCACTTGAAAAAGTTTTTCAACTATCGTGGCCGTGAGGCTAATAGATTTGAATCTGAGGTACAAAATCACATTTTGGCTTTTGTAAACTTGAGTCTATTTGCTCCAAGAAGTTTGACGACCACTGCCCTAGACGTTTGCCTCCGTCGTGTGCTTCAGTTTTGACCGAATCATCATCCAACAAAGATGGTGGTGGTCATTTTCTGCTGACGATGACGATGTACGGTGATCTTTTGTTCAAGAGCAGCTTAGTGGATTTTTGTTTCCCGCGATTGATCCATGCCTTTGCCAAGATGGACGATATTAATCCTGCAAAAATCCTGCCTTCTGCCATTGATGATTGATTGCATCGAAATTAGATAAGAAAGTAGGAGATAATGTATGTGTAGTGAAGGGCGACAAAAGTAGTATAGATTTCTTCTCAGTGCAAAAAAGCACAATATTAAGTGGAGCACATGTTTTGTCTTTTGAACACACATACTAATGATTTGAAACTTCATTCCATCAACCATAATCAAAATTTATGATCTAAACAGAACACCCAAAATGTCCATTACATGAGCACAGTATGCAAATGAAGACCCACTCGTCCTACATCGTCTCGGATCCCTCTGTTCCCCACGCTCAGAGCACATAAATATCAATTTCACCGTCAAGCACGTGTCGTTCCCGACACCAGACAATGCCGAACCGAACGAACCTGCCTACCGGTTGGGATGAAAATTAATGAAATCGCTTTTCAAGCATTTTTAATTTAAATTTGTCAGCACTTCAAACGATTGAACGTTGGTACGGAAAATCGGTAAGCCTCGGTAGACCGTACCGGTTGCCTTGCGACGTTGACTTCAGCTCCGGAACCATTGAGCCCGGCACGCACAGAGCCGAAGACGGGCATGATTGAAATCCAATTCCCGTAAATATCATTTACAATTCTTCAGAGACTTATCTTTTAATTCACTGGATTTCGTACCTTACGACCGATGCTATCCCGACCGATTTAACGTTCGAACGCTGCAAGGTGTGCTTTTTTCACTGTTGTTGTTGTGTGATTGTAACGCGATCCCGTCTCGTCTGTGGGATTACCCGAGCGGAGAATGCTGGGAAATTTGTCGATTTTGCTAAAACGCAGTAATCTGTTGGGGGGTTTCGCAGTAATTGTTGGATGGGGAAGATGGCAAATGCAAAGAGAAGGCTTACTGTAAGCAAACTTATTACCCTAAACGGTTAGGTAATATTTTTTCTCCTACTTTATCACCTGTGAAAGAATACTTCCAATGTTACATTTAAATTTATTTACTCAATCCAAAAGAGGTCTTCAATAGTTTTTTTATATTATTTTGTTTTAAATAACATTTCAATCATTTTCATTGCAAAATCATCATGCAAATCTTTCATTTTCAACTGACATCCATATTAGCTAGATACTCCTCAAACCCCAATAGTGTAAGATCAACAGGTGAGCAAAACTTGTGGACAATCGAGAAAAGGAACTCTCGTCCCACACCTCAAGGATTCGTGCTAACCATTTCATCGGCACTCCGGTAAACGACTCGAACCACGCTGAGGTGAATATTTGATGTTGCGAATCCAAGACCCGGCCACTGTATTGCATACGTCCTGAGGGAGTTGTGGTGAAACTTTTATGATTATGTTCGTGGTCCCCTTCCGGGCGGTACGCGCGTCGCAATGGAAGGTTGTGTTGATTCGCTTGTTATGTTAGTGATTTGATTTTGTACTTGCGATAAGAGTGGAACCCCCTAAACGAACTCAAAGCGGAATGGTAAAGCCTGGGTGGTTTATATAAACGCAGGGGCTACCCTACAGGGGTGCGTGGGAAAGAAATACATAATTTATGTTATTAACTGGTAACAATCCGCTTTACTTACGGTGCGATACCGTGTTTTCGCTTCATGCTCGGAAGGGGACGGCTTGCAATTGGTGATAAGAGTTGGAAGCCAGGTCGGTAATTGACGATATCAAACATTTCTGTTTGGCTAATTGATACTGGCTGCTTTTCCTAGCAATACGTGACAAAATAAGTTTGTACCCCTGTTTTATTGCTTTGTTAAACTTGTACAGCTTCATTTTCGCAAGATTCTTCAATGCTTTTATGAGACTATTTGAGACCGTTTGAAGGATTAAATATATCTTTCTTGGTTGATCTAAAAAACCACTATAGAACATTGCTTTGAATATATATTTTTCAAAATTTAATATAACACACTTAGCAGTCTCATCTATCTATTTACCCGCGAGCAAATAAAAACACCTGCAAACAATAGTTGAAATGAACCGAACCACCGATGCCAGCAACCAAACAAACCCCTCCACTGGTACACCGTGAAGCACAAAGACAAATAAACCCCTCAACCCCGATGGACGTCCTCGCAGTGGATGAAATGAGAAATGTTATTAAAAACTGACTACCGAGTCGGGAGTGGATGTAAACATATTCTCCCGGTACCGGAAAGTCAAACATTTGCTTAAAAGCTATTAAAACCCAAGCCAAAAATCTAGGGTACTAGCGTTCTGTTTCTGGCCACTGTTACTGTTTCACGTCTAGACGATGAATTTACAAGAGAACATCTTCGTTCCTTTGCGCAAGAACAAGAGATATGCAAATAAATTTAATTTCTAAATTATGGATCATATCAATATTTGTCGTTGTGTTGCACTCTTCTGCTCAGCTACCCTTCCGCTTGATCCGTAGGGACGACGGGAACTGTAAACATAATAACAAACGCACCGGTTTAACCGCACCGCGTTTTCCACGCCAATGAACGTTGAGGGTTAAGTGAGTGGTCTATTTGCGAGTTGCTTTCGCATGCCCTTACCTCACATTACGACCGTGAATTTCTCCCAAGGGATTCAAACCTCAATTCTGCACGGGAGGGTCGATCTCTAGAGACCAATATTATCTTCTGCAGAGATTGATGTCGAATTTGGGAAAACATTTTTCATCCAGCCCGGGTCACGGGAACTGTAACGGATATCAATCAAAATTAGATAAACCTATCGACGAATACCATCAACTTCCAACTTTGAAGGTCACATCACATCCCGAACCAGAACCAACGCGCTTGGCTATCTGCTTATCGGACTTGTGCCATCATTCGATTAAGCCTTTCATTGTACCGCGATGATTGAATTTCCGGTTGAAGTACTCCCATCGATTGGGAAGCGGGTCGAAAGCCCCTGACTTTAATGAACTTTTGATTGATGGAGTCGCGTACGGCGTGGGATACGCAGTTCATTAAAAAAGGATTTACTTGCTAGTGCAGCTTCCGCGTGCTAGTGGGCAAAAGTATTGTGCACTCTCCACTCACCACGAAAAGTGGAACAATATTAGGCACTTGAAAACTTAAAAACATAAGTGAGAAGAGAACTAAGCGCTATTGGCCATACCGTTTTGTTGCTAAACAACGGCTCCTCACCGAAAAGGGGGTTTATAATTTTCATTTCTCCCGTCCCGGGGTTTTCCGCCGTAAAGGCACGTGCAATGGACAAGAAAACCCAAGCACTTATTTATTCATTAAACGGTAATCGTTCGTGCGAAATTGAATTTCCTTCCCATTACGGTTACCCCCGAAAGGTAGGCAATCAGGTTGTCATGGTTCTTTCACTCTCGCTAGCTCTATCTAATTATCAGTCCACTCCCATCTTGTCCAGCTTTGGAGCGTTTTCACAGGAGCGTTTTCCACGGCCAAAGCGGAAGCGGAACAAACATCACAGCGCAAAGTGCAAAGATAGTCCAGTCCGTCTGTTCGACACGAATTCTCCAAGCTGAGATTTTTTTTCGTTTGCTGCTTCCATTCGTTTCCATCGGCGACCGGCCAATTCGTATGCGAGGGGCTTCTTCTGTCGGACGTGGTAAATAACGACAGCAGCGAAAAAGAATCTTCCATCTTCCCGATGCGATAAGAGATGGTTGCAGACGGGAAAACTCAGCACAGTCAGAACCATCCGAAACGGAAACAGAAAAGCAATCATTAAAAATAGCTGTTAAAAGATTGAATCGTCCAGATTACGCAACATAATAGAATCTCCAGTGCTCCAGTTGTTTTTGTGCCGTGTGAATCCCTCGACAGAATTCACGTTTACCAAAGGGGCACACAGTGGCAAAAGGTAAGATGGACACAGAGAAAACCGATTTCTTGGTGATCTCTTAAGAAAGTAGCATTAGTTGTTATTGTTTCTTTTGCTCCCTAGTAAATGTTCCCCATACAAAAGCTAGACGATTGGGGTGGTTTTTCCTTCCCTTAAATAGTTTGTAAATAATGTCTGACGCTTAATAATAGTGGAGTACAAAAATTTTCAACCCAAATCATTGAGTTCTGTCAATCATACTAAGTTGTGACGTTCCCTAGAATGTCGATGAAGCCCTCAGATGCTTCCTGGAGAACTTCTCGACGTAACATACTGTCAAATCTCGATAACCCCTTATGCCAGGCCCCGAACCAAGCGTGGAAAGTCGGAAAATCTTCAAACAAACAGAATCACAAGAGAATCGAAAGAAAAATAGAAATGTAATAAAACCGATACATGACCCGAGCGTAGTTGGACAAGAAAGAAAAACAGCAATCAAATGAATTGGCAGGATTGATATCCTTCCCCGCTTGTGCTACCGAAACCGCATCCATCCATCCCCTCTGCAGACGATGTGGCAAAATCGGAAAAACATAAACATTCTCCGGAACTGGTGCTCCGAGGGAAAAAAAAACCTGTCAGCGAGAGGATTTTAGGCAACAACCATTGCTATAATCCCTCGAGCCAGGGTACGGGAACTCTGGGTGCTGTAACCCTCAAATCCCGATGCGAAAACCCGAACAAGGTTCCCTTCCCAAGTCCGCCACAAACATTTGAAAACGTGTCTTCACGCTTTTTGGCTAAGGATATTCAACAAGGGAGTCTTTAGGGAGGAAGGCAACAAAAAATGTATATGCCGTAACAGATTTACCCTTCTCGAGCAAAAAAGAAATATCCCCAATATACAAACCCGTTCCGTTCGAGTTTTATGGACGAAACGAATTGCGCCAAAGCCATCCTATCGCGCTGATTATTGTTTCGTAATGATGTAATTTAAAGTCATTTCTCAAATGAACACTACCCGCTGTAGCTCTTCGCGGGGTTTTTGCTTTGATGGCGCCAGCTCCGGTGACGGGTGTTGATTTATTGCGTTTAGAGCGACAACAACGGATCCCCACAAAAAAACTCCCAACTCTCCTTAGAAAAGTGAGCCATCGCATCGCTTTACGCGGGAAATATTGGGACAAATCCGTTGAAATTCAATTCCTGCCGCTTCGGAATTCTAAATAATGGCAATTTTTCATACACCATCACCACCATACAGCGGTCTTCGCCTTCAAAGGAATGGATCAGGCCACGTGATAAGGACGGGAGCTCCAAAAGGGGAAACCTCATATCGATTGTCGATTGTTGGAGAGACGAACCATCCCGGCAACGCACTTACGGCAAAATCGATTGTGGACGGGCGGCGAAGAACATTGCCACGGTCCGGAAGCCGTGCAAGGCCGACCAAAGTGAATGGAAATCTCAAGATTGCTTCAAGAGTGAAAGCGAAACGTGACAATCGAGCCGCGTGCCGTATTTGTACCCAATATTCCCTCCGATCGGGTACAATCGTTTTGCAATCAAACATTATAATGTGTTGCGCACGGGTTTTTGCGATTGTTGGAAAAATGAGTAAGGGAATTTTTGAACTTCCTGTAGTCAGGGTAACTGGACGGCCACGTGAGTT
This sequence comes from Anopheles minimus, assembly GCA_000349025.1. Classification (NCBI taxonomy): domain Eukaryota; kingdom Metazoa; phylum Arthropoda; class Insecta; order Diptera; family Culicidae; genus Anopheles; species Anopheles minimus. Next base: position 6,933,526 of record KB664255.1, on the reverse strand, counting down.
GAACAAGTTTCACTACGCTTTGTATAACTTGCTTAGTATTTTTACTACTTTGTTCATCATTTCTGTTCATTTCTCTTCTTTACATTTATTAGTTTGATAAGTATTCCTTCTCTACATCTTTATCTTCGCTAATTATCTACTTTGCACTTTTCTTTTACCATTAATTCAACATGAGTGATAATTTTCTCCCTTCATGTTACGTCGCTCTTGTTACGCTCTTCATCAATCATTTACTCTAATCATCCAACCGGGCTAGTGAAGCAACTTTTACGACTACCAAAACGCCAAGGGGTTAAACGGCTCTAATTACTTTAACGAATAACGGCCTTCCGACAGATTTCCGTCCCAAGAAACGTGTGCCACCAGACGCGACGCGTGACTTTCCCATCACATCTCACTCTCATCTCACACACACGCCACACAGTTCGCTCATCATGAGTCGCAGGCAGCGTAAAGGATAATGGTGCTAAAATCTTCTGCGAGCGTCGTACTCGATTCAAATTAAGATCATTTATCGGAACCGAAAATGACTCTGGCATAATTTAGTCATTACTTCCATTTTATGTCGCTTAGCCGTCCGTGCGTGTTCGGACGTAGATAGCGGACGTTCCCTGCCCCATCTCCGGTGGGATGTCATCACCTTACCGATCCCCTCGCTTTGTAAGGATCGGCTTTCAGAAGCAATTTCCTGAGATTTCGCCACTTTTGTTTATTTATCGTGCGATTCCACTCCACTTCGCGTTCATTTCCAGAGGGTTCCGCATGTCGGAACCATGCGTCCACCCTCCGGTATTGGGCACGTTATCAGATTCATTGTCCCTTTCCAACTATGGTGATACTCCTGTGGCAGGGTCAGTCAGGATCAACAATCATCCCCCCACATACAGAGAGAAGGACGTTTCATTTATTTCAGATTTTCTTCACCTTTGCATCGGACCACAGCCACGAAGCAAGTGGAAAAAACGTAAAGAAAAGTGGTTCAACTAAATAAAACCCTCCGGAACGAATGAATTATCAGATCCACCGTAAACAATTGGTGGCATTCAAAGGGAGAAAGAGCGAGCGAAATGTGTCGCAAGTTTTCACAACTTTACGCATTCCAATCACGCTCCAGACAAGTGGCTTAATGTGTCTCCGCTTTTGCATACTACTACTGCTCCTTGCCTACGATTTCCCGGCTTACTTTAAAGATATATCTTCATTCACTCATTCGCTGTCCACTGGAAAGGCGTCGCATTTTTCACCGCCCGAGAACTACTTTTACGAGAAGAAGACTTGTCTCTTGGGGAAAGTGTATCCAAATAATCGCTTTCCTTTTCAGTTTCGCTAAACTCTTGACTTTTCCTACCAGTTTTTTTCCACCACTATGAAATTAAGCCATTTTTCTGACACCAGTCTGTCTATACGGACATATCGCTTCAGCAACAAACATAACGTACTTTAAAAGCGTTTCACTTTCCTCGCTCAAGGATTGCAAGATGCCACCGGGAGAAGTGAACTACGTGGGACATAAAAATGATATCCGTACTCCTTGGCATGCGAATGACTGGTAGGGGGATGTCCAGGAATGTTGGACTCACAGCGCGATGATGGCTATTGATTTTACCATTAGCAAAGTTCACGAACAATATATGACCCAGTTTGTGGGCCCTGGAAGTTACAAGGAACCATGCTTTATGGCATTGTTTTGACGTGGATATTTATGTTGTGTTATTTAATAGTATATTTTAATTATATTGTTGTTAAGCTCAAAGTTTGGACTTTTCTTCTTTTAGCTCTGCAATCTCGACAGATCTTGGTCTGCGATTTCTGGTATCTGTGACTTCTGTTTACCCGTAACATTATAGTCAATCCTGCGGATCAAATCCTGACGACAGGACAATTTAATGATTCTGAATACACTTTCAAAATACCTTGAAAAATGCATTTAGGGATTCCATAAGTTGTCTTTTTATGTGTTAAAAACAATGTCTATAAAATTGATTTTGTAACAATTACCATCAAGGAATCAATTTGTGCTCCTTCACGAGCTCCAAATGCTTCTAGAAAACATCACAAGCAGCACTCAAACTCAAGCAATCTCAAGAACTAGTGGAAGTTGCATTTTTTTGTATTCTTTAATCTTAGACAAATTATAGAATTAAACAAAACAGTAATGAGGATTCTAAAACGGTTAGTTTGAAGGCCACAAAGTTTTATGTAAGAACTCGGTGCAATTGTCCTGAAACCAGACTTGGCCAACCAATTTGTCCTATGGGCTGGTGCACGGACTTACTGGAACACATAGCGGATTAAGTAGCTGAATGTTGAAGAATGTTGAGGCCCCATCATTCGTAGGGAACCTGATGTGGGAAACGGGCCTAGTCATAAGTCTGGAATAGGAGAATTTTTTGAACATCCTGTGATTGAAGGATCTTGGAATCTGAATCGTCATGGATCATCAAGACCCTCTTGAGATGTTTTATGCCACTAAGGTCTTCAACCGTACGGAGGCCCATGGGTGGCGTATAGCGAGCGTGAATGGATCTTCTTAACCAATTCCGGCATTTTTATATTACTGCTATCCTCGAGGTGCTTATTTGTACTCGGCACTGCAGCCATGGCTTTGCCATCATTTGTCTAGCAAGACTTTCTGACAGTCGAGGCCCCTATGACCTTCGAATCCCCAATAGGTTAATCCGCCACTGTGCTCATATCCACAGACACGACGGAGAGTAGAAGCTACAATCTTTAACAATACTTTATTTTTGTTGTACTTTGCTGAAATTATGGCGTTATTTGACAGCGCATTCTGGAACTAAGGAATATACAAGAATTACGTGCTGAGAAAATAAAACCCTAGCTCATTCGTATCGCCTTCAGTAGATGGTTCAGCTCTAAGCATAAAATTCTAAAACTGACACCAAAGTCACTACAAGGAATGGTGATAAGAGTTTGAAATCGAACTCATCGAACGAACATTTTCTAACGATCTCGGCAATTCGATTTCAAAAATCTTTTATCAAGTGATTTGCAACCTTTTGACTTTCAACAATCATTTTCTCCCTTTTCCACAGTGTTTTCTCGTGTTGTTCTCACATTTTTAACGCATTAAAGGAACCGCACCGAAAAATCACATGTATCAATCACCTTCCGACCCCACATACACGTGGAACGTGATATTGAGCCCTTGTCAATGATTGCGGAGGCTGTCCATGTGACGTCCATACGGACGTCAGGATTGTAACCCTCCTTCTCGATTCGATCGTACCTATCGGAAGACTATTTTTCATCGCCGAACACACACTCACACAGATGGGGTTTTAGCGTTGAGTCATTCTATTATTGTTGTGGCAAATGTAATAGCTAGAAGTGAGGATATCCTTGAAATTCTCTCCTTTAACCCCAACACAAGCAGCGGCTTTTAACGACACAAAAAAATAAAACCACCATAAAGGTAAAATTCATTTCAACTGAAATCTGTAACTCCCAAGCCTTTTCTGGAGCCGACTTACGGCCTCGCACCACATGCTGAACGGTACAGTACGTATGTAGCATCCCCAGGGGAAATCATTTAAGCCGCATATAATGATGACAACAAAACAGTCCTCGACAGGAGATTTGCTGCCTTCCAATCCCTACTCCTCCAGCCCATCCTGGTCTTTTTAGCGTGATTCAATGTGGTTAATGCGTCTTTTAGCGGGCAAAGGATTGTTTTCGCCGGCCGAGTTCGATACCGATCGGCTGATTCCATCGCCAAAAGATGACAAACGTGCTCATTTCACGAGCTGATTAATCAAACCCGTCACGTCTGTAGCTCATTTGGTGCACATTTTACAAGATGTCTCATCCGCGGAGGTGAATTCCCCTCTCAGTTTTTCGGTGTACACTGACACCATCAACTGTATCACGTTCCAGCGGGATACCCACCGTTACACCACAATGATTTACCTCATCCAGGCCACATCACGCTTTGTCACTTACCACCACCCTTTCATCCTTTCCCCTTATGTCCTGCATGTCCATGAGTTCCGTGTTAATGAGAGACCGGTTGAAGTTTTCTGCTGATGCGAGGGGAATCGTGGCTGTCAACGGTGGTAACCAGCGAAAAGTGAGACATCACAAGTCGTCCTCTACACCGATGGGAAACGACCCAACCCTCCTGTTAGTTAATTCCCGATTCGAAGGGCCTCACGCACACACACACTTCACTGGTGAATGAAATTTAACGTCACTCTTTAAAACATAAGAGCGGCATCGCTTGTTTGGTCGCTTGAAAATGCTGATTAAGATAAAAGTACTCCCGTGCCGCATCCGTCTTGCGGGCACCATTGTTTTTTGGGGAGGGAAAAGTTTTTCTCCTTCATTTTTCCCATTTCGTCACTTGCAGTGCTTCGCTTCACTGGGGACGGTTGTCCTGGATGCAGCAGGATGATTAGATCGGGCAGCGTTTTTGTGCTTGAGATATTAATTATCATTAGGTGGAAGTCAGTAGTCCGGAGGCGAAGATGCGCGGTTTAATTGATTTGCTGCTGATTCAATCACTCCGTGATGGGATGAGATGATGGGCTAGTTTTAATTTAATTACTCAATACTTTGAAAGTGTTTTCCGAAAGAATTTTCATCAATCTTCATCAGGATTCGTGTACTGAGCTGTGGAACTAGTTTATTGAGGTTTTCGCCTAAATGTTTCTTGAAATAAATCTGCACTAAAGAGGTTTAGTTATATAGGAAAATATTTCTAATATTTCATTGTGGTTGTGGTACACCATAATAATCTCCCATTCTTGCCCAAACAATATACGAACTCCTCCCGTGTCCCTATCAGCTCCTTTACCACATCAAACGGATTGCTTCGGCTCTAGCTTGTAATGGGAGCATTAAGCCGGGTTTGAAACGCTACCAACCCCTCCCCACAGAGCCACTACAAGCGAAGAAAAAAAACACCGATTCATTATCATACCAACGTCCCCATATTCAGCCACTGAAAGCCGCTTAGTGTATGCCAGGCTTTTTATCCTTCGCTTCCCATTCAAATGCCCCATGAATGGCACAGCATGTGGTAGATGGATGTTTTCTTGTGTGATTTACTTTATGCTACTTCGCCATCCGTCAGCTGGATTGCTAAGCGGTGCAAAATTATACCGGCTACATCGAAAACCGTCGCCTTAACACCAACCGGGATGATATGAACGAGGCGGCGATAATAGTAGCCCATCAGCCGGCCATGCCTCTCCCAAAGGACCGGCGAACAAAACCCGTTCAAAATGGCAACGACCGAAAAGGACACGAACGGTGGTGCGACACAAGTGTGTATCGATGACTCTCGAGCATGTCGGAAACTGTGTATGATCTTGCTGCTTACCGGCTGCTCTTCCTGCGAGTGCGGAACGCCACAATGGAAGGCCTTAGCAACAGTCTTCCACAGTGTGAATATCTTCCGTAGCAGATAGAAAAATCAAAATACTCTCAACGGAAGTACACTTTCGCTAGTACGATACCATCTCCAGAAGGATCTTGTAACGATGGAAAGCTAAGGAAAAATAAGAAAATCCATCGGTAAAACGGTGGTCCATTTTACAACGATTACCCGAAGCGAACTCCCCCATACCGAAATGGTTTTGATCTTCACCATTAAAAGAAGAGCATAGGAAATTAAAAAAAACCCCATTTTCCATTCTTCCCATACGAGCAGCCCCATCTGGTCAGTGCCGAGCGACAACAATCACTATAATGGTGGTCAGTTGCATTTATCTAATTGGACTTTTGCTTCCACCTATGATGTGCCCCTTGCCCAGATGCCACCACGGTTGGTCACGGTGACAGAGAGAATATTTTAAACTTAAACCAACCAACCCTAGTGTACGTTTTTTTTGCAATCGCTTCTGACTAACAAATCAATTTCATGCTTCAGTTGCTTTAATTAATCACACCCATCATCGGTTACGCACCGTTATGAATGGAAATGAGGGAAAACTGGTTTCTTTATATCGATTTAAAAAAAATAATGTATCTATATGATACCACAATTTATGATCGGCGTCAGCATAATTTTGCAACAAAGTTTTAGTCCACCCTTGGACGTTTCGCTTTCTGGCTCCAGCCAGAAGAAGTGGGAGCGTTAGTTTCCGGACCATGAATTTTCCATCGGAGCAGAAAAGATTGTTATAGAAAGGATGGGAAAAATTCGAAACTTTTTCTCTTTGCATTTCGATCAGTTATGTGGTAAACTTTATAATAAGTGTATACTTTTTTTTAGTTGCAATGTATTTTAGCTTCTTAAAGCGTTCAACTACTATCTACTATCGTGCAAGTTTTTGTCCAAAAATCTGTTCACATTTCGTTTTGCTTTTCCGTTTGCTTTGCCTTGTCCTCCTCATGGTGGTAAATTGTAAATCCGATTATAACTTTGCTTGCACATTCTTTCATCTTACAATTTATGGCACTGGGAACCGCAAGGCGTGCCCAACCGACCGAGCT
>KB664255.1:6827577-6926105 GCA_000349025.1 Anopheles minimus | reverse complement strand
ACAATTAGCAGAAATACCTGGACAAGTCCAGAATTGTTATGCGTTAGTGTCAGTCAAGCGCTACGTTGGTAACTCCTACACGAAGTAGATGGAAAATATATTTCTGTGGTTAAAATTTAAGAAGAAGGAATCTTCCTTTTCGTTTGGAACTTGTAATCAGAAAACTGCTTTGAAAACACGAAAAATAATAAATCAAATTTGGGTATTTATCATGCTCTGGCCAACTGGCTATCGACACCCATTGTTAGTAAACTTTTGTATGAAAGACTTGACAATGAAGAGTTTGCAAAATATTTGGAATATATTTAAAGACAGTAAACATTGCAAATAACAAAGGGATTATACTAATCAACATTGATACAATAATGCTGTTATCATAAGCATTCAAAGTCAGTCATATTTTGAATTTTCATACAATGAAGGGTACTAAACAGGAAAATATAACTCAAAATTAATGTTTTAATTTACTTTTTGAAGCATGGGTGGATTGGTGGTGGTGGGTTTGACCAGATTGTTTCATAATTCATAGAACTGGGGAGGCAAGGTTTGAGTTACGTAATAAATGGATGTTCCCTATGATATTTAAATTCATATCAACATCACCAAATTTTGAGTGAATTGCGTGATAATATTCTTTGCAATGCTGGCCATCCATCAATAAGCGTGTTCAAGGATAACTTACAGACAAACTCCACTCTGGAGAAAAAAAAACGCTATTTGGAGGTATCGGATATACACACCTCAACCAAAAGAAGAAAAAAAAAAAACCATCGAAAACCACCATTTCCGATCCATTCTTTAGAGAACTTAATAAACCACTCGAGTGCTAAACTGTGCGAGAGTGAAAGTACGTGACCAAAATGACTAAACCATCGTACGGCAAGTGACTGCGGCCACTATTCCACAACCACCATACACGGTCTCCCATTTAGGGGCTCATTTTGCCAAAAATTTGTTCTCGTCTCGTATTGAATGTTAATGCACCGAACGGAACATGCACCCTATCTCTTCCCCCTGACTGTTCTCTGTGCCCGTAGTTATTTTATTTTTATTTGTCCCACTTCGCGATCCACGATGACATTATTACATCCGGTTCCTATCGCAGCTTCCAGGGCGTTCGAGGCGGGTGCCTGCCACATGATTTTCCCTACCTCTCTTATTCTATCGCTTCTTCGTGCTGGATTGATTTGTGTGGAGAAGAAAGCATTTGTGTGGAGGCGGATGGTAATCAATATTACCGAAGATTAAGAACCTGCTCGACAAATACACTCGCTAGTGCAAATATCATCTGGCGCATTTGTTAAAATATGTAAATTGATAGACATTTATGCAAAGAAGCGATCGTTTCGTTCCCTTATTTTGGTGTTCCCTTCTGAACTGTAGTGTGGGAATGAATGGTTCTTTATTATACACTTATAGTTAATTTTTAAAGATTTGTGAAATATTGCTTATCTAAATGTAAAAATTAGAATTACTTCTACAGGTGCTATATTTCTAAATTTGATTTTCAAATAATTTTAGAATAAAAACATTTGAAAGAAGGTTTCAAACCCAGATCGATCTTCACACCTGCCAGCACGGTTAGATGGATTCCCTGCCCAGTATTCTCCCTAGTGGCAAAAACATTACGACAATAACACACTCCCATTACTACGCTGAGCAAAAAGGCAAATGGATCTCGGTCGGTGTACAACAATGAAATCCATTAACGTGATTAAATTGCTTCGGTTGTTGAAACGGCTCATCCGTCGCGATTCACTTTTCCACCACCGCACCGGTAGCGTTCTGTACCGCACAACAATCAAACACTGATGTCGTTTTGTTGACGCAATCGTTCCGCACTGGCAGCTGGCAGTGTCCTGGCAGCAAGCTAAACTAAAAACCCCTAAAAAGGGGTAACTGCCTATTCAGTTCCCTTTAGTGTTTCTCTACTGCGAGGTGGAAATTCAACTGTTCGAGTGGGAACGTAAAGAACAAGCTCACTTTTCTTTTATTTCACACAAACGAGGATGGGGTTGGGATGGTTCTGTAGGTGCATTGGGAAAATGTTGCTAAATTCATTTTCATCACCGTGGCCACACTGCGGGGTGATAAGTAAATGCAGATTGCTAACCGTTACAAAAACAATTACCACTCTGGTTACGGACATTTGCCCGTACATTTAAGATCCGCACCGAGAGTTGGAAAATAGTTTGAAATAGAAAAGCATATAAGAACCTGTGTATGGGGACGGTCTTCCTTTAACGCGCTTTATTGATTGACCGAATTTGTGACGTCCTCCCATGGACTGAAGCCAACGCATCTTGCGACCACTTCAACGCAGACATCCTCCAGCAGGCCTATTGAGCTACGGTGCCGCCAAAAAGTCGCCGCCAGTCTCGCCAAAAAGTCTGGCAATTCTTTTTTATGGCTGCGGACAAACGGCTGGAACTGCGCCAAACAGGGAGAACTACGCGAATAGTTCTAGTTGTGCGTGACGTGGAGTTCCTCCGGCCGCAACGGAGGCTGCCCAAGAACATGAGTATATTTCGGTTCATCTCTAACCTCTTCCCCTGCCTTAGCTACTTCCACCCTTCGAGAAATGGAACAACATCGGTTATTAGTGCTCTTGTCGCCAACCCGTCGGTAAACTCCCGTTTGTTGGTTCTTCTTACTTTCGGCGGTGGTGAAGGACTATTTTTTCCTATCTTGTTTTCTTTGACTTCCTTGAGAGAGTGCACGCAAACCGATTGCAGGGAAATTTGTACAGCAGGCCCATAGCAATACGTGGAGGGAAGTTGAAGATGCTGTAGATATCGTTTGTGGCGCCATCGAGCCCGTACAGCCGAAATGATAAATCGTTTTCGGTGCAATATGATGCGGCTGAAGTAATGGGAAAGGCGGCCTTCCATAACCAACAGAACGTAAAGAACTTTTTTTTACTGAACACATCGAATTGGCTATTGCATATTTATGGTGTTATTATGCTTTCAAACAGGGACAATAAAACTCCTCCATTCAAATCGTGTTTTCTAGACCTTTTTTTTTCTTTTAACACATTTTTAAGTATTTTTAGTTATTTTAGAAGTTTTCATTAAAAAGTAAGGATGCTCACAGTGCATCAGGAAAGGTATCCAATAAATTCTTGACATCTTGACGCACCCAACGTTGAACTGTCACCAAGTTGGCCATCATAAATCTCTGCACCTCAGCAGGTGGGCTTCTAGTACTCCCGTAGCGAGGATTTAACGCCTTCTAACATCCCCAAACGGTATTTGTACTCCCGATAAGGACTTCCCGAAAAAAAAGGAGAACAAGTAAAAACGCCAAACAAATTGTTCCCCGGGGGTCGAATTAGAACTCGACTATTTGACGGCTCCCTTCACAGAACGAAGCTGTGGTGGATTGTTCCGATCGCGGTGCGAACAGAGTGTCCGCATTAGACGCTAACGCTAGCGGAACGAAATTGGCATCCGCACGTGCCGTTTGATGCGTTGCGGCGTCACTCATATTGTCACGGTTACACGCTTCGTACCGCTTTCCGTTTGCTGTTGGCCATGCTCACTTTATTCTGGTCCCCCGTTTGCTCATAAAACCCATCATCATTGGTGCGTAGCCGAATGTATTCATCATACCTTAAAACCGTATCACATTTAATATTTACGTTTCTTCTCCAGGCAGTGGAAGTTCTTTGATTTTTGACACATTATTTCGATGCATTTTCTGTCCAAGGATGTCTCTTCCCGTGCAGCCTTTCAAACGCTTATATAGCTAGCGGAGATTTCACTTCATTAAATAGTGCCCCGAAGCCACAACATAAGGACCCAACAAACTCCCACTTCTGCTCCATTTTAAAACAGGAATGAGGACCATTCTACCCGTCCCAGCGATCGAAACAGCCTTTTTGCGCAAATCTCTTTATCTGCGGGACGTTCGCTTGCATACGCCAACACCGGAAGCTGGGGTACGGTACACGGAAACACCCTTTCCTCGTACGCTGCTTAATTAAATTCAAAATGCGTCCATCAACCGTCAGCAAACTCCACCCAACGCTTGTGCTCACTTTGCCCGCAGTTTTCCGATCGAACCGCCTTTCCAGCGAGCGTTTAGTTATTGTGTTGTTATTGTCCTTTAGAGTTCTTCCGTTAGGATTTTTATTTTTCCACTCGGGACAAGTTTCAACGGCAAGAGGGATGAAGAGATGGCTCACCGCTCTAGCATTTTCCACATTTCCCTCCCAGCGAAACCCCTTTTTCCCCGGGCTACCGTTGTGCTGGTAAATAATCTGCCCATTAGGATCCCCATTAGGCGGTATTATCATAGGCAAATTCTATTAAACGGCACGATAAGGATGGTACAGCAGCCAGGGAAATTTTCACCCAGGAAAATCCCTTTTCCAACAGGAGATGCAAAGCGTGTGATGGGCGTTACCGATGAAAGCGAAACATGTACTTTAGTCATTTATAAACAAATCCTCACAATCTATGCGGCAGTCCATCCCAGGGAACGTTTAGAGTATGATACAAATCCTTGGCTTTGAAAAAGAGATATATTGCAATCCGCTTAAAATGGATAGCAGAGCGCTGGGGAAGAAACATAAATTGTGAGCTGAGTCCTCTTTTAATCGGAAAATTGAAAAAAGGACTTTTTACTCTCCCGATTTTTTTCTATTCTTCTCCAATTGATACTTCAAGCTTCAACTTATCGCTTGTTTTTGTAGTGGAATAAATATTGCGTTTTTAATAATTTACGCACCATTTAACATCAATCTTTGATACGCCCAATGGAAGCGGAATATTCCCACTAAATCGGATAATAGAAACGATTTCTTCAAAATTCCGACCGTTGCGCCATGGACAAGCCTCGTAGCAAACCCGCAGAGTTAAGCGAGCCCTCCTTACAGATGTGTGCAGATAACAGTTTTCGGTTTAGCAAAACATCCTCCATCCAAAGCTGCTCGCTACGCTCATTGTGCGTTCGAGTGGATCCCAAATCCGGATTACAAATGCTTTCCTCCCCGTCCCGTCATTTACCGTGCGTTACCATGTGCAATGGCGACCCCGTTTGTTTTTTTCGATACTTACCCACCGAAAACGTTGGACGCCCGGTCCTTGAGATCTGCGAAGCCCGGCATTGTCTGGCTGTTGCTGGGAAACTCTGGGGCTCTCAGCTACTCAGGTGGTGATTACCGGATCGTGCAAGGCCCGAAAACCCCGAAGCAGTTACTGGGGGTTTCTTACTTCCTTGCCGGCTGACGTGCTGCTAATGTGCGCTAACAAAGAAACTGATAACGAGCGATACGTTGCGTAGTGGGTGCTAGTGAACGATGGTGGCCCGATTCATGATCCCGAAGGATATCCTACACGTATGGGGATGTTGAAGATAGAAACAAAAAGATTATTAGCAATAGGTAAAATAATACAATAGGACTAATATGTTCTATTGAGAGGTTTTTATGTTGTGACAAAGTTTGTTCGACTTTAGAACTCGTCTCCTTATTGTGGACATCAAGCCAACAGTATAGAATTATTCCAAAGAAAATTCACATCTATCATCTCTTTTTAAATCTTTTCTATTTGGCCTGGAATCCTTCCAGGATAGGCGATAGAAAGTTCGGTGCATTTTATGTACAAACTTATCAGCGGAACTCAAGACCACAATTCTGGGTTATTATGATCCTCTATGAAAAATAATCAATTTGTATTCTTTTTCTTCTGTGTGCACTCAAACTTCGAGAAGTTTCTCTTAGAACATGATGTACTGTCCTGCGTAATTATGAACGATCCGAGAAGAATTTTGGACCCTGTCCTGTCATATAAGTCGTTACCAACTTTAGTTTTCAATTCAATTTCTGCTGCTCTCTTAACAACACTGTCAATCTTAGCATTATCGGATTAAAACTAACGAAATTTATTTAAATGTAAATTTTCTTTTGCATTTTCCTGATAGGTTTGTAGGCCTTCTTCATGTAAAGCACTTTTAATACATAAGGCGTCAAGTCAAAGATGTAGATCAACACTAACAAATGGTGTACAAACTGGAAAGGAATTGTATGTTTCCGAATAAAATACAAAAATCACTGTTTAGTTACATAAAGAAATTAAAGGATGTCAAATAACTTAGCTGTTGTTTTACGATAAAGAAATTAAAAATCGAAAATGTTGATAATAAAACTTACTATAACACTATAATGTACTATAACATTTTGTAACACATCATTCAATGAAAATCTGGGCTAAAACAATGCAATATTTTCCTCTATTAATATAAGGAGCACTTCACTAAAATGAATGTTTTTGTTGAAGTATGTACTTCAACTCCACAAACGGTTAGAAAAACCTTTACTAGCTTGCTGATATTGTACACCTGATATTGTAAAAAGGAAAAGCCCTGCACGATTTGAAATTTAATGTGAGAAACGATTGTATTACACAACACTTTTCCATGAGAAGACTTCTCCATCGGATATGATCAGCAACGGACATGCTCGATGACCTCCGGTAGGTTGATCATGCGCACATCCTCCCTTTTAAGGTCTGCGCAAACTATACGAGAAAATTTGCAAATGTTCCTGATATCTTATTGCCACGATTTTCTATTTTACTAAAATTACAAATATACTTACAGATTGGATGTGCAAATCCACAACTCCAGGCAATGCGGTTAAGGATTGTTTGTTTGACGATCGTAGTGCCGGAACGGGGTAGCGTAATGCTCCCCATAAAAAACACCCTCAGCACTTCCACAACTACACACCAACGCACGAACGGGAACTCACTGGCCAACGGGAACGAATGCACTGACGACCTAAAACTGCACGGATTGCCATCTTTCGATTTCCGTCACCCGCGTTACAGCATTATTTGTGGTTTTTTTTTTTGGTCACTGCACCAGCACCAGGAAACTGCACGGTCAATGGCACCCCGGAACGCACCCGTTAACGACGCACGGACGCACGCACCTTATCCGACACGGACGCACCCGGACGCAACCGCCACCCGTCCCGATCCGACCCGACCCGCCGGTCCACCCGTCCGTAGGGACCAGGACCCCAGCTCACCACAGTAGCCCAGGCAATGGCGACCCACCCCCGTGGTAAGGATGGTCCGCTAGTAGCGCAACCGATCTGCTTGCATCCAACTGAACTGCCAGCGACGGACTCCGGCTCGAACTGCTACGCAATGGTACCGCACTAGCCCGACGACGGTCAGCAATCGTCTGGTTCGGGCCCAGATCCCCGGCATCGTCCTTGTCTGGCATCTTCCGGCAAATAGCGATACAGTCGGCTCAGCTCTCCCGGACCAGCTGCGCTCTCGTTTCTTCCCAGAGCAGCAACTGACTGCTCTAGCCAACGGGTTCCTCCTGCCATCCTGCAGGTGGCGCATGCGTCCAAAGGACATTTCCACTTTAGCTCCCCACGAGGAAAAAAAGATTCCCACTCCGTTACATTAGCGTTTGTGTCGGTGTTGGAAGGATCTCTCCCATCCTCCCCAATTCTTACGCACACAAACACACACACCGCGCCGATGGCGGCCACTCAGAAGCATCCGAAATCTTGCGGCCCCCATGTTTCGGGGTGGCAACAGTAGCTACTGTGCTGTGTTTGCACTACCTTACATAATGGCCCACCGTTTTACGCCAATCGACAGACGGCGAAGGTGGAGCTCAGTTGCGCTCAGGCAACGGTATCGTCGTATCCTTCCTACGCTTATATACAACGTCCAAAACGTCCGTTCGCCCGTTTTTCCCAGCAAAATGTAACATTTCTATCCACATCGTCCATCCAACGGTTCTAGCTGATAGAATCCCACACAGTACTAGCAAAAACCGCAATGGCTTCCGACCTTCGTTCGGACCTTCGTGAGGTAAAACACACAATAGTGAACGAAATGGGGAATTCATTTCGTTTCCATTTTTTTTCAAATTTCCACATCCCTTTTATAACACACGCATATTCGCTGTCTGGTTTTTGTGCTGGCTGAAAGTTTTGGTGGAAATCGCATTACCGGCTAGACGTCGAGTTTAAATGGAAAAGTAGACTTTATTTAAACGCCAGCAGCATGGAAGAAAAAACTGATGGAAATGGTTAATTTTAGCATTCGCTTTTGTCACCCGGTGCGTTGTAACAACGGATGGATGGAATCTGTGTGGTGTGGTACATGTCACCTTCGGCTTTGTGAATATTATGATGGGAACCAAAGCTGTGGGAACAAAACACGATATTTTTAGAATTAATCTTTGCAAGCGAATATATGGATTCAGATTTTCATTAGAACCCTTGTATAACATCACCTATTTATGGCACAAACTTGATGACAGTATGAGTTCTATCTCAAGCACCTATGCTCTAGAAGAAGCACTTAAATTCTTCTCTCTACATCAAAACTATGAATAGATTTGGATAGAATTTGATTTTACTTTTTTAATTGTGCCTGCTAATTTTGTTTACTAAATTATACTAAAAATATATTATAATTATAACGTGGTTTCGATTCTAATTTGTTCCTTTCTAATCAACAAAAAATCAAATAGAAATTTACATACTTCTAAGCTGTCTTCTTCTTCTATTGCACTACAACCTCAAGAGGTCTTGGCCTGCCATTGGTGGTCGGAATGGGATACGATGCCCGGTTCTGCCATAGGTATGTTGAGACCGGCGCCGCTATCACTTCGCGCACCGAACCGCTCCAACCAAGCTTATTTCGGCTATCAACTATTCTATCATACTTCAATGCTTCGTATGAAGGAAATCTAAAATACTTTTCCTCTTACCTTTTCCTACTTTCCTTACCAATACGGCCTGGTCGTTCGATACGATTTAGAAAATCTATTCTAAAATACTCCTCCTGCTACTACTGGTACAAAAGTGTAGAAAAAAATGTTGGAAATAAAATGAACTTCAAACACAAAATTAAAAGATATTTGCAATTATTCCATGAAGTTTTTATGGTACTATTGATCAACATATGAACGTTGAATTGTGAAGGATATAGATAAGAATCCAATTCATGTCTGACTCATGTTACTAGAGCAATAAACCCGGTCACACGAGGCAGATGTTAAGTAGAAAGTCGGGAATTATAGTATAACCAGTTGGAGCGGCCCGGTGGTGTTATGGTATCGGCGCTAGTCTCTCACATGACAGACCGGGATAAAACGTCATCCGGACCGCTCCTACAACCCTAGTCCTAAAAGGTTTGATTATCTTGATACGTGGTATAATAAGTCTAACAATACAAAAAAAATGTAACCAGTTATCTAGATACTAAAATAGCCCGCTTGTAACATGTGAGATCTATGAGATAATATCCCAAGTCATCGATTGAACCAATTATTTACACTACTTGTTTAGTTTGAAAGTAAACGACTACAACTTTCGAACACCGTTGGGATAGCGGCAGATTTAGTATATCGGGGACCTTATACGGAATAAATGTTAAGTGCCCATGAATCTGATGAGCGTCATGCGAGAGAATGAATTCGAATCTTCGAAGTCCCCAAGTACAGCATTTTTAGGAATATTTATTTATTTATTAATTTATTACAAAGTAATTTAGCCTATGTTGGCCTACATTACTACACTTATCAATCTAATCAAAACACATCAACAAGAGTAAACGGACCTTCACATAAAACAGAAACAAAAAAATAAATAAATGACATCAAAGCGACGTTTTGTTCTGTCCTTATATGTGCTACGCAAGATTAATTTAATATTTCATTTATGCTATTAGAAGGCTGTTATCAAAAGTTAATTAATACCAAATTCTGTCGATCAGAAAGCTGTACAGAGTAGTGGTCTTGGCCTTATGTTCCTACTTGGAGCCTGGATGTTTATGTTTTCGAGAATTGGATATATCTGCCTATCTATTCTGTACTGCTGCGTTGGTGTCCATAAAATACTAACGAAGTCTAATATTGGCCTTACGATCGCACAGCACGAATATTGTCGATTAATTTGCCGTACACCTTTTCTTCGGAGCTCAAAGCCCCTCACAAGATTGAGGGTGCCGTTAATAACGCCACCGCGATAGAGTAATGTACAGACAGATAAATGCACCTTCAAATCGTCCTCAAACGATTAACAACATTGATGTTGAGCAGAGGCGAAGCTAACAGTAGGTGGAATAAGTGGCTGACAAGGGACTCGTCGGCTGGGGAGCGAATCTCCCGTCCCTGTTGTTACTAAAAACTTATCACAAATAACCTACAGCTATCTACTTACAGTACTTAAAAACTTATCGAGCCTCAATTCTACACATTCTTTAATAATTCTTCTCTCCAGTTTTGTTTTGTCCGAATCAACGAGATCTATGTCTAGCTGCTGGTGATGAGTCCTCAACTTATATTGTGGGTAGTACTGGACCCTGAAAGGATTCTAGTCATCGACGGTCTGTGAAAAGTCTTAGACAATTTCTCCACCGAAAACTCCGAAGTCTCCTTGCGTTCATAGGCAAAATCCTCAGAACGATAATTGGCCCCATATGTATGAAAATAAAGTAGAGGCGTCACTACAATGAGGAGCACTATGCGTTCAGCCTTTGATTGAAAACTAACTGTTACAGCTGATACTAAGCATGCAACTAATAAGACTCGTCAGGCAGATGGGTCTCAGGAGAGCTGATCATGCGGCTGTGCTCGCAAAGTATTATTGGGTCGCGATAGCAAATCAATGGAAGAGACATAGTAGAATCGAAAACAGATCATTTTACTATACACTTACTATACACTACTACGTACTATAATTTTATTTTATTTTTACACATGGCTACTCATTCTCAAGAACTCCTTCACACTTACAATACACCGTAATTCGCAACGGGAGCCCCGGCGGGAACCATGGCGGGAGCCACGGCCGGAACCATGGCGGGAGCCCCGGCTGGAACCATGGCGGGTGCAACGGCGGGAACCATGGCGGGAGCAACGGCGGGACTCATAACATTTCCAGCAGGGTTTACCGAGCCAACATTGTTAACTGGTAAGGAATTAGCCATCCCTGCATACGATCCTGGATGAGCTCCTGAGCCAGCAACATCTGGTAGTGACCCGGCTCCAGGTAAACTGCCACCACCAGCCTGTGCTAGCATTCCTTGTGCAACTGCTGCACCCGCACCAGAACCGACCATTGACGGTACATCATTAGCTCCCGGTACTCCACCGGGAATCATACTTCCTGCTGAACTCATACCCGGAACTACATTCGGCGTTGCGTGACCCAGTACACCTGTAGGATTGGTGTGTGGCGGTAGGAAATGTTTCACTGGCGCTCGATTTAATGCATGGGTTGGTGACAGTGAACCTGCATTAAGCAGAGCTACCAGAGGTAGTTTGCCAGTAGAGAGTGATAGCAATACAATTAGCACACATTCATCGATTGGATCACTGTTAAAAACTACGTACCGCACAATGAAATCAAGAGCCGTAAGGTCAAGAAAATACCGCCGACTGCTGGCACCGTTCGCTTCTGCTTGTAACTGCCGCTCGTACCGTCCAGCACCTGCTTAACAATTGTTTTCCACGTCTTCGACACTTGGTTCTCGATCACCTGCTTCGGTGTGATGATGGCCTTTTGCGCTGCATCCCGTTCCCGATCCTCGCTGATCAGATCGTTCGGTAGCAACTGCACGGTTGCCTCCCGTTCCAGTGCGTATGAGGAGGTTTTACCAACCGAAATCACCACAACGAGCACTGTGGTCAAAAGCATCGATCGCACCATTGCTGAAAAGCGTAAGTAACATTACACCGAAGCACTTCAACTTTATGCCCTACTAAACTCACCGGACACGGCGAACGTACGACGCATGTTGGACACATTCGGTCAGCCTACTGAAACGTGCCGTGGCGTGCGTTTGCATCTTAAGTAACTGTTTTGAAAAGTAGCTTCGGTTTATCAGGATAGCCGTGTGGGTACGGCACTACAGACGCATAAACAAAAAGAGGAAAGAGTGTTCAACCAACTGCATTGTCTAGTTCCGTATCGGACTGTTGTTTTTCTTTTTCGTACGCTTTTGCCTCACAATGGTAAACGTGCACCGTGAACCATTTCCAATACTTATCGCTGTACTACTGTGTGCCATAAAAATGACAAGACCCATGCCACTATAGACCCCAAGTCGTATAGAATGAAGTCGATTCTTGACCGCTTGATGGGAAAACAAAAAAATGATTTCACGGGAATGTGGTTTGTGCGGATGTTTTCATTTAATGACAAGTACAACCACATGTAAAAGCGATGTCACGTCTTGGGGAAAGCGAGAGTTCCAGCTCATGGTGTGGTGTTCTTTGTGGTGATGTCTTCAAGTTACTATCAATCATAGCGCACAGTCGCGGACACCGCTTGTATCGCCATAAACGCACACAAATTTTCTTATCCAATGTTATCAGTGTGCCACACTCGATTTAATCCGGGTGTCGCTTTTTATGCTACTTCCTTTTATCCCATCCTACCGTCACGTACCTCGGCGAGATACATTTAAAGCGTACGTTCTGCGGGCATTCTTTTTACCCCGTGCTATGTCACTTCCAATCCCCGGTCGGTTACGGTCGATCGCAAACCGACACGCGTCCAAGGCATTCGCAGAACTTCACCACTCCCGCACAAACCCGGCTTCCCGGCGTGCATCTCGTTGGTGCCAACATTATTGCCACTTCACTCCTGCCGACTCGTTGTGCAGTAGGTCGCTCCCAACCATTCCCACGCACCACGATAGAGCAATAACTTTCTTCCCGATTTATGTGCAAACAAGCGAGCGAGCAAGGAGGAGACTTTTGCAAGGGATGCCATGCGTCATCGCCGGGTTCTCCCTGCCCAAAAGTCGTTGCCGAGCCTACCGTCGTCCGTTGTCCGTGGGGTGAGAGCAGAACTTCCCCCCCCCGGTCGGATGTTGACAACATTGCTCGAATCTTTTCCATCGGTCACGGCGGAAGTTAATAAAGCCGTTCAAACAGTCACTTAACGGTAATTCGAGCACTAAAGAATGCAATGAGGAACAAGCAGGGAGCTCTCCGGGTACATTCTTTCAGGAATATTTCCGAAGGACATTCGGGTTATGAGTACACAGTTCTTAAGCTTGTATCTAACTGCCATAACACCCGAAGCTTATCATTCGCAAGAATTTGAAATTATTTAACGCAACAGCTTTATTTTACGTTTTATTTTTATTCCTTGAATTGCCATAGAAACTAGAAAGCGTCATACTCGTATGCGTCAGTTTTCTCGCACAAAAGTGCATAGCTCGTGCTTGTTGAACCGTTGCCGTTCCCATAGTGACGTTGGGTGTTGTTGAGCTGAGCACATGGAAAAGGGCAATGTATTATTTTGTTTGACTGCAGGTAGTAAAGGGAAATTGAGTACATTGAAGGCATAGTACAGGGAAAAGTAGGGAAAGATGGATACTTCTTTTAATTCATAGTTTAAAATTATTTTGGAAAATGTTAACAATGGGGCATATGTCTGAATTAATGTTAATGGCACTCATTTTTACTATTAAAATTATTCGCCACACGCCACGATATAGTACAAAATTTATAGAAAAAGAATTAATAATATAATATTAAAATAATTTGATATTTACTTTATACAAATCATTGCATAATAAGATAATTATTTGAAAATAAATTACATTTATCTCATTTTTTTTAAATAAATAAGACCGCGATATGCAATTTTGTCAACTGGGTTTAACAAATTCAGGCATAATCCTGGTGAAAATTTGGAAATAATTTCGATAGAACTCTTTGTAATCTGGTGGTTTAAACAACAGGCGCCAGAGTGGAATAGACGTACACATGTGTTAGATACATTTAGTTTATTTGTTCAATTTAGTTGTTTTCTTATGGTATTCAGCTATTAATAATGATTAATAGATGTCAACAGATCGGGACGGATCGGTGCTATAGTAGAATGACACAGTCCTGCACAGAGCAAGGACGGGCAGTATACGACTGTATGTTTCCAGCTTATTTTTAGTGAATAAAAACATGTTTGAACCATAAACAGCTCTTTGTGTATGTACCAAGCAACGTTGAAAAGCAGTGAAATTAAACAACTCTTTTCCGTCTTGCCCGAACATCTCAAAACTTGATTTAGTTGTGACAAAAACAGCTTTTCATTCACAGACGTCATAACGAAATAGAAAAAAAAGCTTTTTTGTGAAAATTACAATCTATTGATGATTATGTTGATAGCTTAAGTAAGTGAACTAGAGCTTGCTCATAGTTCATGGTCACTGCATTTTTGTTTCCAGAAATTTCAGTAATTAATCTTAAGGTGTTCTAATACGGCCTGGCCGTCATACAATAACAAAAAAAAATCTTAAGGTGTCCTTTTTTGTCTACTTTTCCCTACAAGGAAAAACCTTTGATAAAACCATTCAATGATAATGGATGTCGAAATATCTACACTTAAGCATTAACATGTATTATTCTACAAGTATAGACATCATTGTTTTATTACAATATTTTTTACATACCATCATTGGATGTTTTGACGTTTCTTATACTTACTAAAATCGAAAGGAAATATCTCCAAACCAATGTGAATTGCAATCTGGATGAAGTTTAGGTATAAGTTCTAAATATAAGCAATACGGCCTAGCCGTCCTACAGAAATAAATAAAAAAAGATAACCCCGTTCATCCGTGCAGTATTTTATGGTTTAAAGTAATAAAAAGTTAAGCTAATTGTACTTCATTAGCATAAAACTGAGGCGTTCTCCAAGAAGAAATACCTCCTTATTCCAATGAGTTCTAATTCCTCTTCCTGTGAATCTGGTATTTGCATGTCTTATGTAACTACCCCCAATGGTATGCGATAAGAATTTACCATCCAACGTCCATCAACTTCAACTGATGGTGGGATTCACATGCGTATCCACTGCCAGTTGCAGCAGCCTTGAATTTCTTACGGCAAGTACCTCAATATTCCGCAATTCCCGTAGCCTTCGGAATCACTTTTTAATGATCTGCGAACTAATTTACAGCGCAAAACAGCTCACCCAATCCACCCACACACGTGAACGAGGAAATTTGTGAAAATCTGCACCCACCGGAACAACCCCTGCTCCATCCCTCGTCCTTACCGGCGCTCGTACAACCGTCTAAACTCCGCCTACTCCGGTGTGATTCTATGTACCAGCGACGTAATGTTACGTTCGCATCATTTGCCCCAGAAATGGCCCCCGGTTGATATGGATACATTCTGGGTTGCCATTTTCGGTTTGCTGGGCGAGCTTTTTTCCTTCCCTCCCCCCCCCCCTCCCCTCTCACACCCATTTTCACTGGGAAAATGGTACGGCGAGGAACAAAAAGAGCACGGCAAAGCTGAGCGTTTGCGTACGACAGAACCTTTCGGGAGATTACGCCATGCTGCGTGTGCTTCTCGTGGAGAAATTGCGAGCCCCAGTTCCGGTAAGGAACATTTCACAAACAAACAAACAAAAAAAAGAAGCAAACGTTCGCTGCATAATTCTATGCGCTGTGTATCGATTTTCCTGTGTGCCTTTGCTATTTGGCAATGGATGTACCAGGCACTGCCCACGTTTGGTGAAGATATCTGCAATTTCTTTCGCAACGCCTTGGAACGGGACTGGCAGCCATTTAGATTTGCATTTGAATTTTGCATATTTTGTGCGTTGTGTGAAAAAGACACGCTTTTTTATGATATAATACGCACCGAAGCATAGAATTATTAACTTAACAAACTTTCTAAACACAATCCGTACCCGATGGACAATATAAGGTTGGTTCCAAAAGTGTTGAAAGATGTAAATAAATGTTCATACTTATTATTCTCACGTATACCATTATAATACGTAAGCCAGTTTTGATGAAGAACAAATAAATCAAATTGCTACGTGTTCGCAAGCGTACACTATTTTAATAATGGTCCTTGTGATTTATTTCTAAGTCTATCATGCTTGTGTTATACTTTATCTTGTTTATAATAAGTTATTTATGTGAGTGATGCGCTTTTACCCATTTAATCGTTCAAATAATAATGAAAAGAAGTTTAATAATTAAATTATGACAATTTATTTGAAGTGATTTGGATGTTTTATGTTGTACTTTTATTTAAGAAAGCATTCGCCCTCAGTCTAAAAAACCATAAAACATAAAACTATCTGTTTGGAATCCTGGAAAGTTACGCAACATAGCTATTAGCGTAAAGTGGTTTTTTGTTCCTACTGAAACAGGTCACTAACCCTGCTATTCAAGTTTAGCGTGCTTTTATACCATGGAAAGCTCCCATTTTTATGGCAACGCTTTCATTTATCTGGTAGCGTTACGAATTTGTGTCTTGGCTAAACAACGCCGTTACAAAGAGAGTTACGAGGGCGTTACATCATTCAAATTTCAAATTATTGACTGTTTTATTAAATCATATTTTGATTTTATGATTACAAATTACAAACAAAAAATTAACTTTTTTTTGAATCAAAAATATACAAACCATTATATTCCATTGGCAATCAAAGCAACCGTCGATTTATTTTTAGATAAAGCTTTGAAGACATTTGTTGCATAGTTTTTTTATTGCAATTGAAGAATTCCCAATATTTTGCAATTATATTACAAAATTATTCTAAAGTGATTTTTTCTTTTCGGAAAATACTCCGAAAGTTGTGTTGCAGCTGGAAATTACGAAAACTATGAGCGGAAAAGGTGGGAATTTGCATGATTTACGTTTGAAACTGTTCGGCCCAACGTTGGACGATTCCGTACTGTACGGAATTGATCGTATGATTAACTGCTTCGTGCAGAAGGAAACACACTACAAAGAACCACTGGAACACGAAAGTTTCTACCGGTCCTGTGAAGCTTTGCCCGTAGTGCACGACGCGGCAACTCCAATTCCCCAGCTCATAGTACCGAAGCTTTCCCCGGAGGAAATGGGTACGTACGGTGTTTATCATCCATTCAAGCGTGTTGTTATTTAAGCACTTTCCTCCGCCATTTCTCGTCGCAGATTTTATCATTGACGCAATTGTTCAGTCTCGCCGCAACAGTGTAAAGTCCGGGCGGAAGGTGGTGGCGGCCGGCAAGCACAATCCGGAACCCCGGCTACGGCACACCCGGTGGGCCATCGCAAGAATCAACGAGTTTGACGATGGTGGCAAAACGTACGAAATTATGAAGCCACTAGACGGGACAATGCCACCAACGGGAGCGGTATCGCAGGACACGGAAATTGTTTTCGCCGTACTGCAAAACGGGAACACACTCTCGTACCGGATCGAGCTGCCAGATCCGTCAGAACACTAGCCGATGCTGATTGTGCGTATTTTATATTTCGGATCCTTTTTCTCCCTATTTCACCATCACCCAGCAGCAGCAAAACAATCAGTGTGGAAATTGTGTAAAGAACATCCATTTCTTTTTTCCTATTTGGGACTTTCTTTATTCTTCTCTCTATTGTAGCTCAATTTAAGTTTTTCCTCTTGCAGTTTTGGAGAGCAGAGAAGCAAAAAAAAAAACCTCCCCAAAATCGCTGCCGTTCTTCACGATCAGTTGTCTCACAGCAAATGGGATGAAAATGATAACAACATTCAAAAGCCAGTCGTGCGCAATAGACAAGCAGACAGTGAAATGGTTTTGCGAAGCGAGTCCGTCCCTGTCTTCGTGCAAAATGTTGCAACCTAATGGCAACGGGCTATTTACTGCAGAGACGGGAACCCTTTCCACAGCACCAAACGGTGGAAAATTCCAAAATTTAATCTTTGAAAGTGATAACCCACCGAGAGGATCAAGTTTTCCGCTCGTTCGATTGTGTGCAGCACAACTTTATGGTTCATAAAGCAAGCTTGTGCATTTCGGGATACTCTGTTACCAGTTCTGGCCACGGAGAAGCCGTATGTGATGCTTACTTGAGGAGGAATGCAGTCAACTGCAGCAATATGCCATCGACGCTTGATAGACACATTGTCAGTCATTCATTGTTCAAGTCATTTACTCCACTCAGCAGATGCTTTCCAATAGAGGAACTCAAAATCAGTACATCGTTAAACACTAGTACCAATGAAGAATAAGCTCAGTTTAAGCTGATATAAAATTTTTTCTAGGCTTCATATTGCACACGTGTCTTTGCTGGAGTAGCGACAAACTTGATACATCGGTCCAAGTGCCTTGACATAGCATTTATTTATCTCTGCTCTGGATCATGTCTGAATCCGATATTATTCATCACTTGGCCTCGTCTAGGGGGAAAAAATCAATTTCAAGAAATATTTACTCATCGACTGATACTCAGCTCAGACAGATTTTCTTTTCCCTTCCCGCTCTCCTCCAGCAATTCCTCATCACAACTGCAGCCCATCCGACAACTTGTTCCAATTGTTGGTAAACACACTCCAGTCCAGCCACGTCCGCGTCCTCCGGGCACTCGGCACCGAAACCGAAAGCATACATCAAGCGCACAGACAGATGGACAGATGTTTTATTAACCCTTCCCCCCCATGCCATCTTGTCCGGTCCCTTTTCATGACCGGCCAAAAGGGCCGGTTTCGCAATTTAGGCGCCATTTCTTCACCAACAAAAAACCAAAACCAGTCGAATGGCGTTGCTTGTATGAGAACGCACAACACTTTCGGGGAATCCTGCGTCCGTAGGATCTCCTTGCACGGAGACCTGGTTATTATTATTTAATAAGCGGCTATCGTTACATCCCTGATCGTTTCCCTGGATCGGCGTGCGGTAGCCAGCGCACCAAATGACCGCAAAATCGCTGTCTTTGTGGAGTGCAGTTTTGAGGTGGAGCACCAATCGCGTACCATCAACAGTCCGATTGATTTATTGCGCTAAATGCTTATAATTCGGGGATACAGTTTCTTTCGAATTGACACGTCTTCGATGGTTTGGTAGCCGGTGAACCTAAATTCGTGAATAATGGTTTAAAAGTCATTCAAAAAATAAAAAAGAATAAAACTCCCGATGCCTTCTTTTAGTAGTGGTTTATTTTTATATATTTGTTTTTGTTTTGTTTTGTTTTTTGTTTGTTTGTGTCACCATAATCATCTCACAGCTTCAATACACGTTTCGCTTCAACACGCTCCATTTTGTCCTTTCGACAGACAGATCACTTAACGCCGCTTCTACAAACGCTTTTAAGGTGTTGTAATTAAATGAGTTCCTTCCAGCGCTGTGTGCTGGTTTGTACGCACCCAAATTCGCCTTATCATCGCTCGGCCCTTTTTATCCCAACCCAACCGACGCACGCACGGCAGTTCCAAATTGCTTCACACCCAGCAGCAGCACTAGCAGCAGTAGCAGCCCGAGAAGGCACGCATTCCAGCTGCTAAAGCGCTAATTGCTGCAAACCCTAACAACAAGTGGTCCAATTACCGTTTTTCTCCGCCGGTTGGGGCGAATTAAATTACAAACAACACGGGGCGATAACTAATTAATATTACAATTGTAGGAACCATCTGATTTTAAGATTGTGTGTTTTATGCATTGTTTTCCTTCCTTGCTCTCTCTCTCTCTCTCTCTCTCTCTCTTTTTATTTTTTGTCACGCATTCTATCCTCTCTAGTGGTTTGTCTATTGGTTCTGCTCTAATATTCAAATAGCAGAGAACATTTGAATAACAGCTGTAATACAAACAATAGCATGATGTTTTTTCCTTCAAACAATCTCTGTGCCCTTTTATTCCATTTTTTTATGGACAAACAAAATCTTGTTTGTCTCGCGCTTGGGAATCCTTTCCGTTCAAAATGCCACTCTGGACGTTTTCCTATTTTATTGCATTTACTGCGACTTCTAACTGCCACAGCATTCGACACATGTAATAGAACAATACGACAACGAACTTTGTTTTTCTGTTCTCTAATAAACATAGCTTCAATACTGCTGTTGGATGGGAGTTCATCATTATCGCTAGTTAATAGGGGTGCTTTTTTCCATAAATACCTGGCTTACTGATAACGAGAAAGAATACATATAAACACACACACACACACACGCACATGTACACAGAGGCTCGCATAACGCAACATTATCCGACATGGCATTCGCTTACAAGATCTAACTTCCCTTAAATATTCGGTTCCACCATGTTCTTCTCTCATTCGTTCGATGTTCGTGTGTACGATTCGATTCGATTTCTTTACTGGTAATTCGTCTCGACACCGCTTTTCAACAGTTATGTTCATTTTCCTTTTCTACTACACTTTTATGTATTGTTTTGTAATAAATTTTTATTTTTTGTTTTGTTTTCCGCCATTCACTGCAACGTTTGCGCATTTGTGTTCGGTTCAGCTATACAATAAATATTTCTTGTTTTTTGTTTTCAACTACAACTAGGAAAGGTGGTTACGATTTCATTACTTCATGTGTTTATTATTATCCTTGTGTTGGGCGGGGAGAAGGAGCTATAGCTTTCGTTGTGGTTTCGTTCGCGCCCTACCAGTGCATCCTTTGGCTTATCCTTCTGTGCATCCTCCGTCGCCGGTTGTTTGTTTCACGCTACCCACGCCCTCGGTGCGGATGATTAATCCACATAAATTTCACACTCAACCAACCTCTTCCTGAGCCCCCGGCGATAACGCATTAGCATCATAAACGGATGCCACTGCATTGTGGAAGGAAAAGCCCCCCCGTATTGGGAAGAAAAGTGTTGATCACGCTGGGAACCCGCTGGTTCCGTCGCGTACGATAATTGATCGACACCTTGACTCAATCAGCAAATCGGCAAAAACCAAAAGCCCACCAGCCCCGACGCGTATCCGATTGCGCGTACGCGTCAGGAACTCCGAAACGCGCTGATTCATCCGATGCAGGTGATTCCATGCGCAGAGTCGCGATTTACGCTTTTTTCCCCTTTCGTTGGGTGTTGTAGTAACACAACAGCAACGCAAAACAAAAAAAAAGTACAACATTTTCGACACAAATTTAGCACACCTGAAAGGTGTGCTGTGACTTATGCAGACGATGGTGACAGAATGTTGTGCCCCGGCCCGATATCGACCCGTTCGGGAGGCTCGTGCGCTTTCCTAGCTATGACTCACAGCGCAGCTTCACAATTGCGTCGTTTGCGTATCGGGCCGCGGCACGGAAATCCGATACACACCGATCGATACGGGGACGGCAAATGGACACACAGAACAGATAGAGAGAGAGAGAGATCGAGAGAAAAAAAATGTCAGCTTTGACCGCCGACCAGTGCCCATAATTAACACCGCCATTCGGTGCGGTGTTTAGCTCTATCCGATTTCTTCAATGTCCGGCCGGTATCGGCTACGGCTTGCCGACCAGTCCTCTGTCGGTGACATTCTCCGCCTGCCACCGGACATCTGCCCCATCAGCGTCCAATCATAACTAATTTATTCGCTCCCCGTTCCTCGGGTGGAAGCAACCCAGAGTTCGCCAGAGTTCGGACGATTATCTCATCGGCGATCGACGATGCGAACTGTAGCGTCAGGGCTTCCAGCGCTTCTCGCCCCGGGTGGCTCAGGTGGCAAGGGTTTTTGCATTCCGGCATTGCTTACCGGCAGTTGTAGCATGACATCAGAGATCAGCACCCCAAGTTCATGGACATGGTGTGTAGCGCACCAGAATTTGGAGCGTCATAAAGCGATCACTCATCCGATTCCCCTCCATCGCCAGCCTGAATGCACACCGTGAGAGTGTCGCGGTCACGTGCGCAGAAATGCAGGAAGAATAGTGATGCATGTGCATGCGGCCGTTGATGAGTCAACGGGTGAATAGATCGAACGAACTCGCGACTGTAATTGTGCTCATTATTGCATGATACATTTTGTAAACTTCCCGCCGGTGTGGCACACGTGGATGTGGTGGGAAACGTACCGTGCCAGGAGTGGTTACTGCTTCGCTCAGACATCCGTTGAGCGGCAGAACAGTCCCCGGTTCCGGTACGTTTTCCCCGCAAACGCGCACCTTCTGATGTAATAAACGTGCTACACATGAAACGATCGTTCTACCATTTCCCATCTAATGGCCGGTTCCCTCCCACAAGGTGGGGGTTTTTCCACCACCACGGGTTCTCGCCGGTTCGCTGCTTTTGGCAACGATTCGCAGCACCATTCATCATTCTAAGCCGGACGACCGGACGAAAATTACCACCTTCCTACGAGACCGGGGTCGCACCGGTCGCATCCTCCCCAACATGGCCGCGTGACACCTTCGCGGTAACTTTATCTCGCAGCGCGCGCGTCCAACGCCTCTCTGCCGACATGGACGTAAATGGAAGGTTGGCCGCCGCGACCGCCGACAAGGATGTTCCACTTGGTGCTGGTGGCAGGTAAGCACTCAACAAACAGCAGCAAAAAGTTTGTGTATATATATAACAAACAACAAACATAACCCTCACCTTTCACAACAAAGATGGCGCCCAAAACTAAATTACGATAGCGTGCGTGAGTTTGTTCTCTTTTAGTTGCCATAAACTCCGGGTGGACCGGTGGATGCACAGACTCCAAAGACTTCACAAACTTGTTCAAAACCATGTGTACTACAATAATTACTCGAAACAGTGTAAAACAACAACGGGGAAAGGAGGGGAAAGGGAGACAAAAAAATAATAGTAACAGCTACATAATATACGAACAATAATACTAACCAAAAACCTAACCTAGCTTTCTTGCAAAACAATCACACACACACGCGCTCGCACACACACACACACGGACTCTCACAAATGCACATACACATTCGCACACGCACACACCGGTGGTTGGCCCGCCCACCTCAATGCAGCGGTTCGGCAATGCACTTGCACTGCTTGATGCGTTGGATGCGCTTCCGCCGCAGCTGCGGTACGAGCGACGGGCAGCGCAGCGTCACCGTCATCCAGGTGAACTTCTTCGGCTTGCAGAAGGCGCACGAGCGGAACGCGGGCCCGGTCAGATCCTCGTCCTCGAAGTCACCGCCCAGGTCCCGGCGGCTGCTGGCCGCGTAGCTCGCAACGGTGGGTTTGCCACCGTGCCGCCTGCGCTTCGGCGACTTCGGGATGTAGAACGAGTTGCACTGGCCGTAACAGAAGCGGTTCATGATCATCCGGCTGTTGCAGCCCTCCTCGCGGATCCGCTGCACCAGCGGTTCCGTCTTGCACCAGTCCTTCTTCAGATACTCCTTGCGCGTTACCAGCAGTGCGTTTTTGCTTGACTTGAGCAGCTTGTCGCCCCGGTAGGCGTGCAGATCGGTGAGCAGATCACCCGAACCTCCAACACCACCACCGGAACCATTGTGTGACACCGGGGTGTGGGACATGGCATGCCGCGACCCATGCCCTCCCTGGCGCCGTCCGTGGAAATCAAAATCGATCGCCACCTCGGGCGTCTGGTACAGGTCGGTCCCATCCTCCGTGACGTCCTCGTCCAGATCGTTCTGCACCAGGTAGCGTTTTTCGTTTTCGCGCGATGCATTCGCCCGCCGTTCGGCCAGTATTTGCTCCACGTGCCGGGTGTTGATGATGTCCAGTATCGAGTCGGACAGCTGTATCCGGTGACCGGATGAGTGGACCAGCAGCAGTGACAGCAGCGCCAGCAACTTCATCGCCAGATTCATCTGTAACGATCGATGGGAAATGGATATTTTAATATCAAAACAACACCAAATTGACAAACGAGTTGCGCACTCATCAATACGTCTTCTGAGAAACCGGCCCGGCAGAGATTCATCTGTGCGGGAGCTTCCCGGAATAGACAATTCCACTCATCATCTAATGAAATAAATTTTACAAAAGGAAGATAATCACATCACGAACATCGACGAACCGTCCGGAGGCGTACCGTGTGCTGGATTTGCGGCTCCACCACCATCACGGTTGGAGCCCTTCGTGCAGCACAACCCCCGTCCTACACAAAAAACCAAAACGAGACATTGTTGTGCCCGCTCAGCACTTCCCACCTAATGCGAACCCGGCCCCCGGCGTACCAGACACTTGAGACCGGCGCCACAAAACTTTTTCTTTTTACCACAGCCTTCGCCTCGAGTCCTCGGGCCCGTACCTTGGTGGGTTGCATCTTCTCCCCGTACCGAATTGAATAATGCTCTCCCCACACACACACACGCGCGCGCACGGGTGTAAGACGATCATTCGGTGCATGCTGCATGCATGTATATGCACCCTGTCGCCACCGGCTTAGGAAGCAACATGTTTCGCTTCCAGGGCGGACGGGATTTTTCATGAATGAAAGCTGGAAAATACTCTACTCCATGAATGGCACGATTGGGGTTTAGCACCCCTTTTCCTCTCCCCCCTTTCCGCTTGCAAAAACCGATGGTTCTCTATTACTACTTCTACTGCTACTACCAGTACCGTCACAGCCACACACACACTTCGTCGGCTGGTGTTGCGACAGTTCCCTTCTTGTGATTGTTGCGTGCGATCGCGCGATCGGATCATCGTCGTCACGCGAGAAATCAGTCCAACAAATCGGCCGCAAGTCGTAAAAACTAAATGCTACCCCTGTCCACCCTCCGCTACGTGCTGTGGCCACGCGCGTGGGATGCGCGTTGCGCATCGAGCGGTCTCCAAGTCGGCGTACGCGCACGAGATACGCGATTCATCCATTTAAAAGCCAAAATCCCGTTCACGAGCCGGTGGCCTCCGCACACAAGCCCGGTCCGGCCGCCCGTATATAGATATATTTTTATTTTTGATGTTGTTGTTTCTCGCCATCTCGCTTTTTTTTTTTTTGGTTTCGTTACTACTTGCCCGTACATTTATTTCCCGTACTTTTCGCTTTTGTTTTCGCGGGGGTATGCACACTTTCTTAAACAACCATCGCAAGGTACCCACACGTGCAGTGTGCCGTGCGCGCGTCGGTGTGTCGCCGCAAAGAGTGCCGCGTGCGCCCGCGTTAAGAAGCGTGCAATGACAACGGCCACAGCACTGGAGCGGGCGAGGGCGAGCAATCGCGAACGTACACCAAAGCTGCGATCGCCACCCCGTACGTGTGATGTCAACAGGCTATTAAAACAAAACAAAACTCAATGTGTACCTTCCGCTGTGCCGTTTTTGGCACACGCGCTTCCACAGACGATAAGTGTGTGTGTGTGTGTGCGTTTGTTTCCGAACCGAGGCTCCTCACAAATGCTCCCGCGGCGGACAGCACATCAACGGCACGAGCACCCATTCATGAAGTGAAGCTCACCGAACGATACCGGGCGATGTGTGATGATTTCATAAATGTAGCTCAAGCGTTGAAAAGCATCTCTTGAGCACTAAATTGATCATGTTCTATGCCGGGAAGATGAGTAATTTTCTAACCGACTTCGTTAGGATATCCGCAGCACAAATAAAAGCAAAAATACCCTTGAAACATTAGCCTCCAGGAGTGAGCGATCGCTGACTAAAATGCGAACTTCAAAATCGCTGACATAAAAATCTCTTGAACAATAAATTGATCATGTTTTATGTTCTGAGGATGAGTAATTTTCTCAGATACTTCGTTTAGATTTCGCAGCTCCCGTAACAGCAAATTCTTTTCTAAAAATGTATTCTCCACGAGTGAGCGATCGCTCATTCAAATATCTTGAAAAATATATTGATCATGTTCTATTTGATAATAGTACATAATGTTCTAGGTGACTTCAAATATTCTTAGAGGATAAGACTTCAAAGCCTTATCGTCCAAAAATGAGTTATCGTTAACTAAAATTCCAACTGAAGTATCTCTGAACTGCAGAATCCATGGATGCAAAAGATCGTGTTCCATGTTGTAAAGATGAATCATTTTCTTAGCGACTCCGTTCCGATATTCCTAGTAGAGGTTAAAAGCTTAAGCCTCCGGTAGTGAGCGATCGCTCACTTAAATGCAAATTAAATGATCGCCGACATTTGAATGTCTTCGGTATCAAATTGATCATGTTGCAGGTCGTAAAGATAAGTAGTTTTCTACACAACTTCGTTAGGGTATTCCCAGCACAGGTTAATTCATAATCTGGTTCAAAGCCTTAGCCTCCAACAGTGAGCAATCGCTCACAAAAATACGAGCTGAAAAATCGTCGACATCTCGTGTCTACTTCTCCTCCAGCCTGACGTATAATTTATCTATTCAACTTTACTACGCTTAATAGAGTTGTCAACCACTACGCTAGCTAATACGTTAATCGTAAACTTTAACACGGACAACAGTTCCTGCTCTAATCCGAACGCACCATCCTGTGCGCTTATCTCTGTCGGGTGCGAGATATTTGCGACTTCATTCATTGTCGTGGCTCGCGAGCGACGAACTCGACAGTCTCCACAGACTGTCACACTGCACACTTACATGCTGTGAAAATTGTCACCTCTAGCCCACCAACAGCAGTGCCGAATTCGTACGCACACCCACACGGCGTGCCCGTCAGAGGAACGTTCTGCCTTCGGGCGCGATACGGATGATGCTCCACGACAAGGTCCTCGACACCTCGAGCGACGATTCGCACGCCGAGCCTTATTAGTCACCAGGCCTTTCCAGCAACGGGCATCAGTTTCACCAGACTGCGCGAGATGGAAATCAAGAGTTAAATATAAATGTACCCCGATGTGTGTGTGTTTGCGTTTATATATGCCACACCTTCGCATCTTCGGGGAAGCTGCTTTCCTTCAGTGGTCCATCGGGGCCACCGGACCACCGGTTTCTGTCGAACCCCCCGAAAATGGTGAAATGCGACACCATTAATCTAATGGCGAGCGTCGAATTTTTAATCAGCCATAAAACGCTGACTAACAAATGATTCGCCCAGTCCACGGTTGGACATTGGACCCCCGCGCGCAGTCACGCGCTTCGAACCTGTAGCCTGAAGTCATCGGGGCGATCTGAATGCGCGAGACTTCTTGTTACATTTCCATTTCCTCGAACAGTTACAGCCATTAGACGGTGTATGTTCTGCAAGTGCAGCGTGGCCCGTGTGACAATATGGTGCCGTGCGCTAGAAGACCTGAGCAATAGCACCGATTCCCACCGGAGTTGCCCGTTCCCCATGGAGTCAAGCATAAAATGGCCATCAAAACCGAACGACTCAGAACAAATGACGGCCGGTGCCGCCAACCGACCGATACGATCTGCCGATCGTCTCCGGAAAGGGTAAAATATTGAGACATTCGAAATCGGACGCCACTGCAAGGCGGGACGCCACAAATATCTTCGCCGGTCTGATTTGGTAGCCTCCGTCTGCACTGGCGTCACCCCAGTCACCCCGTCAACGGTGGGTTGAATCGATCGTCCATTTGGAGTGGACGAGTGGCGCCGGCAAAAATGTTGGAGCCACATTAACGGCCCATAGCAACTGCTTCCTGGTCCTGATGGGACCCGTCAACGTACGCATACCGTTGTCTCCTCAGTTTCTTAACCAAACTTTGGAATTGAAAACTAGGTGCATTAACTCGCCCGTTCCATTCTAAGCGCCAGCACGAAGAACCGTGGGCCCTTGCAGAACTTCAACCCAAGTTCCAACCAGTATTATGGTCGCGAATGCCATAATTGTATACAGAGGTTGCGCATCACTCCACTACCGACCGATCGCTATCGTGGTCAGCGATCGGACTTTCCTCCCGTAAACTGATCCGTGCGGATCTTATCGTCATACGCAATCGAATGTCCGAACGGTGACGGTGTCCGGCATCGTTCGGCATCAAACACATCACCACGCGCTTAATTACAGGCGCGCTCTACAGTGTCATCCGAAATGGTGCGCAGCCCACCATCCGAATCGGAACGGGCGCCCAATTTGTGGGGGGGGGGATGAACATCCCATTTCCAAGAAACTGAGCAACCAACCCACTAGTTTGAAGACGGGTATCCAGCATCAGTACCGTTTTTTGTTTTATTCTCTCTTTCTTCAGAACAACCCAAATGGAACTGTCCTAGCGGGAGTGTACGGAAGATCGGATAGAAGCAGGAAGTTAGCCGTTGCCGAGAGTGATTGTCACTCCATTTCGGTAAAATTGCTGGTGCTTCGCGAGAAGATTACGCGCACACTTGCTGGTAAGTAATTGTGGGATGAGAAATGTGCGGGTCGTAAAGCTGTCGCGGTAAAGGTGCCCGGCTACCAGACCGTGCCGGCGACATATATGGGCAGCGACGTTTAGTCGCTAGATCTTCGCCAGATCTTAATCTTGTTTAGGCCTATTGTAAAATCATTATTCGCATCTTCAAGATTGCCCATTCGAGCGAACTTCTACCGATACCTTGTGGGTATTGTTACGAGCACGACTTCCAACACCACGTAGCCACGTCGAGGTAGTGGAGGAGTCTATTATTATTTTACTAGTAGTTTGGAGGAGTAGTTTTAGGGGCTTAGAAGTTTCGTTAGATCCAAAACGGTAGTACAAGGGGTTTTTTTTTTCGGCCTCTAGCTCTTATTCGAACTGCCAAACGAGCGTCGCTATAATCAGTAAGCTTGTTCCATTTCTTTGCTTCTCCTAACGCACCCCACCACCATGACTCAATAAATGAGTAATTTTAATATGGACGATAAATCTGCCACGGATATCATCACCGTGCCCCTTCGGGGCAGTGGAAGAGGATTGATGTATTTTTCTGCCTCGTTTGGCACAGCTTGGCTCTCATCACAACACTTTATCTGACTCATAAATTTCAACTAAATTTATTGTTTTCCAATGGCACACCTTACCAATAGCACAACACTCTCAGCCCCTTTAACCCTCCCATCCCCGCACACTTCCAAACATGCGTGAATGGTTAATCTGCCGCCGATCGAACGTCACGTTCCAATCGACAGTGGCGACGAAGACGACCACGGCGCGATCGGTACAGTGGTTAGCGGGCAATACTAAAAATAAAAATCCGATCTAGAACCAATCTTGAGTCATGACCTATAATTTGATGGATTGGGAAAGAAATGGAGGGGAGGGGGGGAAGGGGGAGGAATACGCCACCACTTCACCCGTTCTGGACAAGCTCGGAACGATTCGTCGATTGGTGTGCGTCATAACAATCTTCGATTCCTTCCAGATCGTAGACTTTCGCCCGCCTGTCATCATCCGTTTTCGTGTAATGGATCTGTTTTGGCGTGGTGTGCCGCGATCGCTTTATGGAGCTGCTTGACTACTGGCGATCGTAGCCTGCGCCCGTACTCCCGGGCACTGCTGCTGGTGTGCATTATAACTTTTATCCCACAAATCCATTCCTTTATTGCGAATTATTACAACTCATCGACCGGTCCGGCGTCTAGACGTTGGAGCGTCCTTATGCCCCCGAACCGGGCCCGTGCTGGCGTCCATACGCACGAGCGCTAAATTAACCTTCGCGTAATCAATTTACTTCAGTTTACTGTACCATAAATCTTCAAACGTACAGCGCGCTCGAGCTGAACCAGCGGGCGCATCTGTTGATCGTTGAGCGCCATCGCTTTAATCAGCGCGATCCTTTTCATCCGGCGGTCAAAGCGGTGCTGCAGGTCGTAATATCTGATCCGATCATTACCGGCAAGCGGCAGAAATAGTAAGGGGAGCATGTGTTGATGTTTTCTAATTACAGAAAATCCTTCTTCCTGTTTCGTAAAACCACATCGGGGATTAGATTTTCCGCACCTTGCGTTACACGATCGCATGTCAACGAGCTGTCCGGGGCCAGGCTGGATGACGTTCTGCTAATGAAACAATTAACACTGCAGTCACACACCGGCACTGTACCATGCTTCAATTTTATGTATCAAAACATCGCGTATAAGTACACCATCAATCTACTGACCGGCATGACACATGACAACTTGTTTGGACGCGATCGCGAGCCACAGCTCGATGCGATCACCGTTTGAGACGCGCCGCTACCAAAGGATGATCGGCGGCACAATCGTGAGAATAAGTTGTCCGCAGGTTCATCTCATTTGCAAGGTGATGCTCGAAATAAATGAAATAAATATGCACATTTATGCAGCGTACGAATTGATTGAAACGTGCAGCCATTGCTTATCCCGCATGCGATCCATTCCCCCAACCTGTAGATGGCTTTCATGGCGTGTCACCTAATGTGACAAACGGAGCGCGTTATCTCCTAGCGCATTACCGCTGCTGGTGCTCCAGGAAATCAAAGCAGATCGTGATTTCAAATATTCAAATCGCAATAAATCACCGACAGTCGAGTGAGACAACTGCAAATTACCGTCGCCACCAGTACCTGGGCCGTGTTTGGCCGGCCGGGGAGAGGTTCCCGGGCACTTTGTGTACGGCTAGGTATTTGCCCTTCCTGGACACGCCAAACCTTAACACACTAAAAAAAAACACAAACCCTTCGCCACGGTGTGCCGATCGTGCCGGCCAGTCGTTGGGCCAACCGCGAATGATGAATTCTTGATAAAGTACAGACAGCACGACACGAACCCCGCACCAACCATCCCCGTATGCAAGCTTGGGTGAGGTTACACGACATGACAAGGGGAAAGATCGATAGAAATGAATTTCCATGTGACATTCTTTTAAATCGATTTATGACACCTGCAAACAATGCCACAACAATGCAGTCGGCGGCGATACCTGTATCGATAGTGTATCCTTCAAATTCCATTCCAATTGTGATTGAGATCATTGTGTAAGGAGTTTAGGAGTTCACGTGGTTTGACGCACCCAACGAACGGTGGAGAAAGAATCAACAACATTCGAGACAAGAGGGTAAATCTTTTCTATGCTAAAATAGTTTAGAGGAACATCCATTCGTTACGTTACGCTGCTAGGGAGAGGGAGTTGTTTCCAGAATAATGATATATTACATTAGGAAAAGGAGGAAATCAATCAGGAAGGAGGAGATTGAACTTGAAATAAACTGATTTATTTATTTTTTATAATTTTTCTGTCAAACTTAGAGAATTTACTTAAGCATCGTCTGTTGTAACAATTCTCATGTTGACTGACAGCAGCCGTCGTACAAACAGCAGGATAATGGCGTAATAACTATAAACTAATAATCAATATCAGCTATTCAAAGGAGCGAAAACATCGTGAAGTGCTATGAATTTATCAGGCATTTAAGATATCATCTTACCTCTTGAGAAAGGTCAGATATTCGAGTTCCGAAAACTCAACACCAGAATGGCCGTCAATCATACCAGAAATAAAGGATGAAGACTAACCAAAAAGTGATGTCATTGTTCCGCAAAAACTTTGAAGAAATACCTGGACAAGAGTCAGTCGAATCCTACGTGAGTAACTTCTGTACCATGTCCTCTAAGAATCTTCTTCCCTTGAATGAATCATTCTGTCGCTTCGATCTTGTGGATATCACCAAGTAGTTCAAAAAGGTCACAAGAAGTACTGAATAAAGTACTAATATTTGCCATGAATCCAACTTGCCTACTTAGTACGCTAATGTTGGGAGATCCATTAGTAGCAATCTTCCAACATACATTTCAGGAGATTGATTAAGGACATTATCAAAAGTCTTAACTTAATTAAAGAATGTGTTTTATATGTTAATGGAATGGTGGAGGAATTAGGCTTAGGAATTGAGGCCTCCAGCCTTGCGGATTGTGACTAGAAGGGATAAGGGATTCGAAAATCCTCAATATTTGCGTTACGCATTAAATGGATGTTCCCTTACAACAGGAACCTCAAAATAAACTCCCATTAGTACCACACGTGGAAAGAATTCGCTTGTACCGAAACGCTTTTATTTTCTTCTACCCATTCCAACGAATCTGTGCCGTACGGTTATTACTAGCAGAAGTTTAGCCATTTAAATACTGACACATTGTCAATTTAAATTGTGGCGCCTCGACGGCATACCGAAATAGCTGCACCACTTGACGACATCAGTTTATGGCTTCAGCCGCTCGGAATCGGTCCCATTCGAGCTGCATTCTTCCATGTGCAGTAACCTGCATCAAGTGGGAAGGGTATTGAAGAGATGGAGAGAAGGGATAGGGAGGTGGAGATTAGCGCAACCACAACATACACCATTCCGTGTTGTTCCGTGTGAGGCGTGAACTATAATTATCAACCGAGCGTACACCAAGCCAAGATCCCGACGCCGGACGGAATGTTTGCTGCGATGCACGTGGATAATCCACCCTAGATCCTTGTGCGCCCTAACGAGGAGGGGAACATGTTCGAATAATCCAGCCACTCTTTGTCTCAGATCGTTGCAAAATAATGCAACCCAATAATTGTGATGCGCGTAAACATGACCCCAGGTCGTAACTGTTCGTTTTGGTGGCCGGTACAACTTCATTGCCGGGAGTTGCATTACGTTTTTTTCTCGTTTCTCTCTCCGCGATGTTTTTATGATCCTCACATTCTAGTGCACACCGAACGTACCGGACGTCGTGATGGGTTTCGGCGAGACGCTCGCTTTATTTACGCACCGACCGCGCGTCGTGAGCAGTTTTGGGGAAATAATTTTCCACCCTCCACCCGCGGGACTAACAGGGCGTCACGGTAAAATGGTTTACTTTAGGTCGGGACTTGGTTAACCCCGAAAATAAAAGAAAAAAAACACCAGCGTAAACAAACATGCGCCGTTGCAGCTGCATCGCCCCGTACGAAACAGGTCGCCACCGTTTGAGATCAGCTGATCCACGGTATGAAGAAAAAAAGCTGGCCACGACCACTTTGGGTTTTGTTTTCGTTTGTCGCCATCCGGATCCACCCGGGTGCCAGCTTATCGTCTCGGAAGAGACCGAACGCGACCCGTACCTGGGTGGATAAGCCTACTCAAGCTCTAATCCTGCCGCCAACGAAACCATTAGCGAGTGCCAAGAGGAGGGGAAGGGGAGGGGGGGATTTAGAGGAGAGGACGATCGCGTGATCGCCATCGGGGCGACACAACCCCCGTGTAGGTTGCGGTCGCACTAAGGAGGGAGTCCGGTAATTACATTTCATTTAATTAAAAATCCATCACTTATCTTACACCAAATGGAACAAACCGAGATAAAGCGAATCATAACAGTCGCACACACATACTTTAAAGAAAAAAAAGCATTTATGTCTCCTGACACACACCTCGTTTTCTACAGCATCCGCACACGCACGCGGCAACGGCTTTCAACACGTACGGTACGCAACACAAAATAAATCCCCTGGCCCGGTGTTAAACACGCCCGTTTCGTTTCGTTTTATCACCGTTCCGAATCCGTCCTTCCTTTTAGTGACTTTCCCGTAATTCGAGACAAAAAAGGGGCCGGACCTTGGCCGGAAGTACTTTGGGAAATGCGCCCTTTGTGTCCGGTCTGCATTCCGATGCGGATCATCCACACGCAGCGGAAGAAGGGATCGTTCCGGGAAGGCCGTCCTACCTGCCCCGAAGCAAAAATGTGTCAAAATTCCCACGCACCCAAACGCGTAATCCTGTTTGGTGCGAATTCGCATCGAACCGACAAAAGGTTCCGGTGTCTTGCTGATCGGAAGGTAAGCCTACCGGGACACGTACCGAAGGAATGTTTATTATGTTTACGATCGCCGAACATGATGGGTGGTTTGATGCGTTTTTCTTTGGAAAACGTGCTTAAAAGATTTTTTCCATGATATTGAGAAGGTGGTAAAGAACTTATGTCTTTCGACTAGTGATGGGAATTTCGTTCCGAACTTACTAGATTCATTCCGTTCCTTGGAATGAATAAAAAAGAGTGATGTTCAAATAAAAACAAACTGGCTCAAAGTAGCTAAGCAAGAGTTAATGATAATTCGTTGGTTTTCTGAGACGAATTTTTAGTAAAATTTGGCAGATAATTACATGGATTATTTTCTCACAAACTTCAGCAAATTATGTTTATTTAAAAATAACCAAGGCTATCAGCAGTTTGTGAAAGTTATCAGCACGGTTCTTCTCTTTACATCACTGAATTCATTATATATCTTGCTCCATTTCTATCTCCTTCCAAATTTTTCTTCTTGAGCTTAGATGTCTAATATTTAGTTTCTGTTCTGTACTTTGACGAAGACTTAAATTATCGAAGAATGAGGAAGAATTTGTCTTGTGTTTACATTGAAGTAAAGATTGCTTTTGTAAACTAAATCTCAACCAAGCTCAGTGGCGGATCTAACGAATGGCGTTACAGACGGTCAACTATAAAATATCAATGGAGTATTGCTACCTACAGCTAACTTGCATGTTTTAGAGATCGCCCAAGAAAGTGGACTTTACCTTCATTCTACAGATTCATTTATAACTCCATCTCATCTTCTCTGGCTCCGTCAGAGTCATTTATGAGCATGTTCTCGCTAACAATGGCAAGACCCCAAGTTATATTCTTCCAAGAGCCTCCAAGGGGATTAATCCGCGCCTGGCGAAGCTACAAAGTTCGTTCTGTTCCTTTCTGCAATAAAGTTGATTCCGATCCGTTCCGTAAACATAAAATTTGCCATCACTATTTCAGACCATTTTTTACAAGGGTATTTCCCGACGAGACTTTATGCTCTCATCTCGTTTCTAATTTTGTGAGTTAAAATCTAAAGATTATTATTTTTATTTATTTAGGAAGGTATTGATTAAGATCAAGTACATTTAATGTTTGTTTGTTCGCATATATTATAAAATTGTACCCTCAAACACAAAAATCCCCCACATCAATCAAGGAAAATCGCATTCTAATCAACATGACGGATCGGTTTAAGGCACGTGGAAAACCAACCCCAAAGATCACCGCCATAACACACCGTGGTGGATTTGTTTTCATCGGTCCGCCTGAAACGCCGGCCGGCAACGGCGCAAAACTAGCGCCCCGTGCCCTTTCGGGTGCCCGCACCCGCCGGACACTTGATTTCCGCATCCCATATTTCCATACGATTTATTTATACACAAGCGAGAGAGAGCGAAAGGAAGGGAGAAACAAAAAAAAACAACAACAAATAATTGTATCGAAAATGAAAAATTAATTTCTGATATCATGCTCGTAAATATACACACACCAGGGTGCGGGGCGCATGCTCGGTTCCGCCACCACCGTCGCCCGTGTCGCCCGATGTCTGCAACGTCGCCAACCATCCAGAGCAAGTCACGTTAAGGTTCCCGTTTTCCTTCTGTTCTTCTGACCGTGCAGGTCAGGGCATGGCATCGAGAGGGTGCCACAGTGTCCCACCTTTCCACTCCTTCTTTATGGGTGTGTGTGTGTGTGTGTGTAAATATATATTTTTATTCTTCTCATTTTTCGCTACGTCGCCGTGATCGCCGGTGGCTGAAGCGACGTACCGAGAGCAGCACGAGAGATCAAAAACACACACACACACACACAGACTCAGACACACACACATTCAGTGTAGATCGTGAGGTTCATGATCGTCGATCCCTACACGTTCACTCCCGATCCAACCCAACCACCGCCCACCCGCCCCAGGTACCGGGGTTTCTTCAACCCTCGCCATGGCGCCAAACGTAAAACTGCCCGCCTGTCGCTATCTTATTTGTCAGTTAACCTTAAATCTTTAGCGCAACAACCGCACCGGCGGACGCCGTGATCATCGTACGCTCGATCGTTCTCGTCGCGGGCACATGCGGCACAGACAGTGGGAACGAAAGGGGGGACGGGACCGGGGGGGAGAGAGGGTTGAAACGGTCGACGTGCGCCATCATCATCGTGCGACGGGCACCGCTCGCAGCTTCCTGTCTGCCCCTCATCTATCTTTGACGACGATGATGATCTGTCCGGCCCTGTCTCCGTGCCACTCTCATCTTCGACTTGCTCGGTTCGTCTCGCCGACGACGACGACGACGACGAAGACGACGGTTACGACGCCAGCTAAGCGCCATGATGCGGGGAGCAAAAGAGCAAACCCCGTTTACGTCGATTCTTGCTGCTTACGCTCCGCCGTATTTTCATCCAACCCCACCAATTCCCCCTCCTACTACTCCTCTTCCTCCTTCACCTCAAACGGGCAGTGGGCCAAAAATTGAATTGAAAATTCGCACCAGCCCGAAACTCGAGAGCAGCTCGATCAGACAACGCACCGTACATTCAAAAGGAAGATCGCGTGTAAGATCGCGCAAAAGGATTCAATGTTGTGCTGCTGCTGCTGCTGCTGCGGCGAGCACTCGACTCGAACTGGTGCGCGGAGCGTAGAAATTCGAGAAGAACATGTTAATGTGCGTGCCTTTGTATGTGTAGCACCTTGTGGCGCCCGCCTCTTGGCGGCGGTGTATTCGATCGAGAGGATATGGGAAACCTTACCCGAGCGACTGGCGTCACTTCGAACACCGGTTGAGACGAAACCCGAAGCAGGATCCGACGACCACGCATCATCATGATCATCATCGTCGACATCATGATCATCATTACAACATCATGCACGCGTCCTTTCCCCGGGTTTTGCGTGAGAAACGCGAACGCGAGCGCAGGATCGGGGAATTATGAAGCCGGGCGCAGCAGAAAGCGGTGTATAATCAGAAACAACTTGTTA
Organism: Anopheles minimus; assembly: GCA_000349025.1. Taxonomy (NCBI): domain Eukaryota; kingdom Metazoa; phylum Arthropoda; class Insecta; order Diptera; family Culicidae; genus Anopheles; species Anopheles minimus. The sequence goes on along the minus strand of KB664255.1, from coordinate 6,889,839 downwards.
AGCGCCACCAGAAGCAAACCTTTCCGCTCTGCCTGCGCTACACTTCGCACCCGAGCAAGTAAACACACGCCAGATGCGCCGTGCTGCATCGTTCGATCGTGCGCGGTGAAAAATTATTACATGCAACTACCCGATCACTTGTCAGAGCGAGCCTCTCTCGTCTGCTGGAAACAGTCCCAGAAAAGGACTTTTGCAAATGCAAACGGATTGCGAAGCATTTAAGCGCCAGTCGGACGACCTGGCCAGACATCAGCCATTTCGAAGGAATCGCGTAAAGAAAGCAAATACAACAACAAAAACCCTCATCTTCCCTTTTCCACCACAATCCCCAATTGGGGACAATGATCCCCCGGGTAGCGCAGGGAAAATTGGTCTCGTTTTTCTTTGGCGTTTTGTTTTGAGAGAAAATGTCAAACCGCTTTCGCACCGAAAACGGACATCGCACGCAAACACGCACTGCTTGCCCTTTTGCGGTTGTCGAAGCCGAAGATGCCAGCGCTGTCAAAGGGCGCCAAACACCGCGATTAACTGCGGCAGGTCTAAATCCGGACCCGTGATGGCCCGGTGCCATCCATCCATCCGTACCCGGGAGCGGGAGGTTACGCACCGCACGGTCGGACCGAGCGGTGGCGCATACCACACTGGACATCCACCGCCGAAAAAGGAAAAAGGGCACGTCGTTGCCCCGAAACGCAAAAATGTCACGCATGATAGCGCCCGCGATCCGCCAGCGCGATAGTGTTTGTGGGAATATTGCTATTATTTGATCGAACGCGTCGGTCTTTGTTAGTTTGGTGCGCGTTTTTGTTACTACGGCGGTTTAGCTGCGGCGCCATTACTACAAGGTTCTTTTTGCAAAAAAAAAACTTTCAAATTCGTGCCAGTCGTGCCACGGTAGGGTGGGAGCGAACGGTGACGCGGATAGAAACCTAATCCTTTTTGTATCGTTAATTACATTCGCGCTGCAATTCCAATTAATGAAGTGGATTGTGGCGCCTGTGGATCGGTTTCTAAAAACATTAGAAAACGCAACTGAATTCTGCTGCAAAGCAGGCCAAGATCACTGACAAATGTAATTTACAGGGTTTTGGAGCTTAGGTGGCAATGTTGGCGATATTACTGGATTTGTTTTCAAATTTAAGTGGAATATACAGTAGTGAATTTTAAATATTATAAATTATTATCAATCTATTGCAAGTTTACAAAAATTACTGAGTTCTCACACTTTCCAGACTATTCTTCACGAATTCTAGCTCATCTTGAAATTTATTCAGAAATGACTTCAGCTTTTCGACTTGAGCTCTGGAATCCTGTAACATACAATGATTTTTAAGGGTTTCTGGATTTTTCATTATCTTGTAAATGAACTGAACTTTCTGATTTTTTTTTTTTTGAAAAATTAGAAGATAACGCTCTAAGATTTCTCGATCAACACACTAAAAAATATTCTAAATGTAGGATTTGAGCAAGCTTGCAATTAAACAAGCAGATTTCAGCATGTGCATTGAGTTCTACTTGAACATAATTCAGACCTCTAAAAATTTAATTTTAATTTATCAATTAAAATTTCCCCCTAAAATAAGTTTATGTAGATCTAAAATCCTACGCACCTTCTGGAACTTTTGAGCATTGATACTAATTGTGTTCAAATTTTACTCGAGTAACACACTTAAACCATTCTAAATATAAGTAATTGAGGAGTGGTTTAAATTGTGCCACTAGGGAAACCTAAACTCGTGTAAACCGATTGTGTGTGGTACTCGCTCAACTTTCGAGGACATGTTCGCGACATGTTGGACTTGTATACGGGATTATATCTCAGCGATCCCAAAAAATGGGCATCTTAAAGAATGGTTTCTGTTTTTCGACTTGAGCACGTAAATCTCCCGATATACAAAGTTTTATAGAAGAAATTGTAAAATTTCTCCTCAAGCTTCTCTAAATCCGAAAGCTTTACTAAAATGTATTGAAGTAGTTCTGGAACCTTCCACACTTTCTGAAATTTGTGCAAGAAGACTCTGATTCTGTTCAAAGTTTACTTCAAATGCTAGTTTACTTCAAATGCTACCACGACTTATTCCAGATCTACTTGCACATAATTGAGAAATGTCTTCAATGGTGGCCGCTAGAACTTCCGAAATCCCTGTAAAATCATTCTATGGAAAATTAGCTCAATTAACACATTTTTATAACTTCTCTGTGTGGTGTCAGTGAAGAAGGTTGTCACCAAATCAAATTGATGCTGAAAGATTCCAAATTAACCTTAAAATATTCCACTTCAATATGAAAAGCATCAAGGATTAGATACAACATTCTCACTTGAACACAGAAACCCTGTACAGATTGTAATAACCCCAAACCTCTAGAACAACATTCTGAGCCGTTGCCCATTTTATAACTTCCTTACACCATAAAGTACACCCCAAAGCTATCGCAATGCCTGTTCGACGGGTCCAACACCGTCCGGTTGATGAACAGTTCCATTACCGGGTGCCGCCAAAATAAACGAACCAGTGGCCAACATCCGAATATCTCAACCAGCTGATTTTCTGCTGTCGAACACGCTTGCCGATTGGATCACCTCCAATAACTTTTCTTCGGTGGTCTAGCCCCTTTGCCGTAATTTGCCGTTCGTTTTAATTAGAAACATATTATACCAGATTGCCAATCGGCCAGCCGTACACAGCCATCGAACGTCGTATCGTACCCGTTCCTACAGCGTCCCCAAGAGCGTTTGAAAAACGCATTTACATACGGTCACAGCAATGCGCACATATCAATCACGGCCATTCATTTCGCCGGGATCCATTTCGCATTCCGTGCGGTGCTGCAACGGAACGGGGTACGGAAATTGAAGGTGCCGGAAAAGCGAATCCACGAACAAGCCGGACGCGTCACCGACGCCGGTGCTAATGTGCGAACAGGCTGAAAAAGGTCCAACATTAACCCCTGAAGGGACCTCTCCCCTACCGTGCGCCTACATTCCACAACTATCGCAATTTATCTCAATTATCTTTTATGGAATTTTAATAACAGTGCAACAATAGTAATGCGTCGATTTGTTTGCTCGAAAGACGGTCCCTGCGCGAGTTAGTAACGCCAGACGAACACCTTCCTGTCGCGAGCATTGTGCAAACATTGCAGCTAAAAAGGATGGGAGGGATGGTCAATGTCAGTACTTTGTTGCACCAACACGCGGTATGTCACCTGTCACCTGCAGCACGATGCACTTCCGTTTTCCGTCTGCACTGTTTGTGTGTACAGGCGCAATGTTTCATTGAACCTTTCGTAGCGCCCCGGGGGTTTCCGAAACGCAAAACACTTTCCGGGGGGCGGAAAATCTCATTCATAGGCCACATTCTTCGCATACCTTTCATGGCGCGTGTAAGCAGATGCGCGTGATGGCTGCTTTTCATCACCTGAGCTACGTTAATCACTTGCACCGCTGATGGTAAACCCCGCTGATGGGGTAACGTCGAACCGTGGATCAGGTGGAAGAATGTTTTCCCAAAACGAGAGGAACCAGGATGGAAAGTGCGTACGTTTGACCTATAAATAACTAACCGGTTCATTGTTGAACAGCTTCCGATTTTATCGTACGGTACGGTATGATCACCGGATCCACCGGATGAATTCCTGACGCATTACTTGCGCATCACCCAACCAATTCCACAACCGCGGGCTGGGCTAAGGCAAATCGTGAGGATAATTGGTTGGGCGATGATCGATTGATCGATTGACGTTCAAATTTATGGCACTGGAAGCTGTGCCAAGCGCTTCCCACGCAACCAACCGCCCGTTTGGTCATCGGTACGGTTATCATTCGTTTCCCAATACTCCAAAATAACTTCACACTGAAACAATGTGTTCCAGCATTCGCACACAGCGCCACAGCCGAATGCAGCACAACAAATCTATCATCCAACCTTCGCGTGCGTCATTAGTGTCCGTGCCGGGAGAAACGATCGCGCCAGGTGAATCGTTTTGGCTACGCGTGTTACTTAAAAGTATCAGGCCAAAAACTGATCGACCACTACCCCAATATAAATCATCTAATATTGCAAAACCCATTAATGTCCGAACTACCGACGAAAGCTGAATAGCAAAATGTTCCGTTCCCCTAAAGATTCCCTCCCAGAATACTTCTCAGGGTACCGGGAACATACGCCTCGCAAGCATCGGCAGCGCGGAAGGAATGTAAACAAGAGGTTAATTTAGAATGCAACCGAACTAAGAAGCTGCTCGGGAATAATTTTCGGAAAGGATAATTGGCTCAATTATGATCTGTCAATATTGTGCCCGGTAACACCCTTGCCAGCCACTTAATGTGTCGGTGATGTAAACAAAACATCATCTGACCGGGGGTGCCATAAAACGAGCTGCTAAATAAGCACCGAACGCCGGCAAGTCAACGTGCAAAATGTCGCCACTAATAAATCAACCGTTCGAGCGATTGGAGAGTAGTCCACTTCTTCGGACAGCCGACAGTATCTTTATTGTTTGTTGCATTGGACGCTTTTTTTCCTGTAGTAAACTTCAGACACTTAAAACGCACAAAACGACCAAACGTCCAATATTGGCGAACCACAAACCGTTGGAGTTAATCCACCCCAAATGGGAAGCCCACGATCGGAACAACTCAATTGTCAACCGTGCACTAATCCTTGTCTGCCCAAATCCTACAAATCCAATTAACGATGGTGGTTGTGGTGCAATAAACGGCAACCCAATAGAAACATCTTGTTTGTCGCCACTTGTCCACCGAGATTCGCCACCCCTCAGGCATCATTTGCATTTCACGGTAGGATGCACTGTTAACAAATTGCAACGGTTGCAGGAATTCGCTTCCACTCGTTCCATTCGATTCGTTTGGAAGTTGAATAAATTTTACTGCACCACCATTGCGAGAACCATTTGTCTTCGGCCCGAAAACTAACCTCATTTGGTTGGAAAGTACGCACACTCATTAGCAAAAGCCCCAGTACCGCAAGGGTCATAAAATTTTAAATTAGTCCAACCAACCGGCCAATGGTGGCCAAGTCCTGGAAGATATGTAGTTCAAGGCTTTTGGGAAGTTTTTGTGACTACCATTTCCGATACCGTGGTCCAACCGCTTCCGTATAGAGCTGTGCCAAGTGTTAGCGTGTAGAAAGACAAAGCCGCCGAAGGGAGTAGAGCAGAGGAATCCCATTATTTATGACATTGAGAATGATAGCTGTGAAAACTGTGAAGAATTCAATACTCGATCGATCAGTTTGTTTGGGGAAAACGAAAAGATCTCTCTTGATACAGGCTTGAAGTCACCTTGATCTCAGAGGAGTACTTTCGTCACTTCCAAACCAGGATGTTAATAAGTTTAACCTGTTTGAAGGACATGCTTCAAGTAGCACAAAGCTATCTGCCATAAAGATGTAGATCTGTACTTAATGCATATCAAATATTACCTTCAACAAAAGGCATATCCAAAGTTCTGCTCCTTCAACGATCTGACCGAAAAATGCTCATCCCAAGACGTGAGTGTCCCTAGCGAGCTATCTTACGATCAACTTTACCATACGCGGCTCCGACGGCACTAAGTGCAACAAGCTGAGGCCCAAGACCCCCGCATGTGCAACAAAACAACACGCACACATACTGCAAACAAACATCACTGAAATAGGCCACCAATCGTGGCGTGAAATCGGCGGGCCCAATGCTAATGACACGGCGACGATGTAGGTTTGATTGCATCCGATTTCGCACTCGGCTCAAATTACCCGCAGCGCGTACCGAAACCCCTCCTGTACAATGCACGGGCCCGCACTGCTTTAATGGATAATTAAACACCTTATCCGGCGAACCCGGGATAACCGCAGGCGCAGTAGTAAGTGGCCGGAGGATAACACCCCCTTTTGCCGAAGGCAGCGTTGCAACCTACGATCGCACCGTACGTTCATTGACAGATCTGCTTCGATTGTGTTTCGTTTCTGCCCCCGGCCCCACCGAAGATGCAATTTAACACCCCCGGGAAAAATCACTCAAAAAGGCCGCGGCTTCCAGGTGTCCGGAAGTTCCCCGTGGTGTAGCGAACTGAAGCGAAGCAATCCCACCAGTGCCGTCATGCGCGTGATGAGTCGCCAACCGCAACCCTTCGCGGTGTGCCGTCCAACGGCGGTGCACGGCAGATTAATTACGATTGCCTTTAATCTATCCATCCGCGCCGAGATGGGAAGCTGGGATTTTGCAACAAAAAAAAAGGTGTCTTAGTGGCAGATGAGATGAAAAATATGAACGGACACGGTGACGCTAGTTCGGGTGGATAGTTCTTAGCAAACTTTCCACGTTCTTCCGGGCTTTCTTCTACATCCGTTTCGAGCATCAGGACTTGCCATCGCTCAGATGAGTGATTACATTGTTTTGCTGGCAGCGGTTCGAGTAATTTGTAATTTATCATACCGAACGCCGGCTTAGCCGAGGAACGACGGTGGCGGAACGCCACCAATCATTCGACAGATCCAATCCAATGTGGACCATCTCGCATGCCAACCGGTCGCCGGAACCTTACACACACACTGGCCATAAATCATACGGCGAAGCGCTTAAAACGATGCTGGTCAAACGAAGTTATTGCAGCACAGCCGAGCGCCTCCGTGCTGGGGCGAATGCAACCGATCAGCTGACTTGACACTCGGAAGGACTTCCAACTTCTTCGGTGGTAAACGGACGAAACGAAACCAACGGGGCGCATCATTGTTTGCGGGGAACTTTAAGTCTAGACTTTGATGTGAATTCGGTTTGCACCATCAAAAACCCATCAAGTCAACGAATGGAAATGGAAAGCCATAGAATGACGCCAAGATGAAAAGCATGCACGTGCCACTGGGGGGACGAGTGTTACCGACTAGCGAACGCTTTAACGCTTCTTTATACACTCGTAAACGGTGGCCATAGCTGGAAGCGAGAAATATGAGAAATTAATTCGAAAAGAACGGCAACCCAGAAAAAAAAACATTTCCCCTAAATGGAACCAAAATAAAGGAAATTCCCTCAACCCTTACCGTATTACGCCATCTTTAAAACAGGTTGTAATAAATGCCACGTAAAATAAACAACTTGTACGCAACTGTCTCACCCTGACCCTGGGTTGAAAAAAGGGGAAAAAACATTACATACCAACTTCGGGGAACAAATTCACAAGATTCCTTCACACAAAAACCCTTACCCAACACATTGAGTAAAGGTTTGTTTTTTTTCCTAGTTCCTATCAAACCCGGCCGGTGCTCCAGGTTTTCAAGGTTTCGCGCGAACGCACCGACCTAACTTTCGGTCGTTTGTTTTCTCACCCGAACATCCGCCAAGAAAAACAACCGCTTCTTCTCGGTCTCTGCCCCAGACCAGTGCAGCCGAACGTCCTTGCCATTGGGAGACCGACCCACGGGAAAAGTGTCGTTTCGACCGTATAATTTTAAGATCACACTGTTGGGTTGCATTTTTTTCTTTTATGCTCCCAACCCGTTGAGGAAATTGTTTTTATTGCAATTTTAGTTTATATCCCCAAACCGAGGACACACATATTGGTTGGCGGACGAACCATTCCAGTCAATATGCTGTAGGAAGCGGTGGAGCTCTAGGATCCGTTTGTCCCTGGATTTCTATTGAATAATCATGTTTGTTATCACGATAAGGACCTTGAAGGGGCGATTTGTACGGTTATGTCTTTGTCTTTGTTGGAGAAGTTTGCCGTGGTTAGTAAAAACAAACGACCCAACAAAAAAGGTAATGCGATAAAGCAGTTAGCGAGACTGCGCTGATAACATGTGCTGGATGGAGAGACCTGAGCACATATGTTCGTCGGGTGTCGTTAGCAAATGGTAAACGGTGCCAGGACGCCGTCATTACTATTCATTCCAGCGCGATGAAATCACTCACCCGGTATGTGCGGTGTTTTATCGCGCTATTAATACAAATATTCCGCCATATTACATTGCTGAGCGAAACAACAACCACTACCGACCGGGGGAAAATAGTTTCGATGGAGAGCTTCCAAAAAACAAAAATCACTGGGAAACCATTCAGGACATTCCATTGTTACGGGGTTAGTTGCACCTGCCAAAAAGTGCATTTAAAAAAAAAAGCATTCCAATCCTCAAGAATTCGTTAGTGGTCTGGCACACGATCGCTCATCACGCTCGGTGATTAGTTCTCTGCTTCAGATGCTTGTAGTGCAAAAATAAAAGGCAAGGAAAAACGTCTTCCCATCCATCAATTTGGGGTGGGTGTGTTGGATCAACCCTTCAGCAGTGGGTTTTACCGTCCCGTAGAAGCAAGAAAAGAACACTCCATCGACGGGTCCTGCTGGCGCTGTCGAGTGCGTTTCGACGCGCGATTGCACTGATGGGCCTGGCGTCTAGCGCTACTACGCGACTACGCGGGCCTCTCGAAAACCCATCCACCCAGCCACTATCTGCGGGTTCTAATGTGTAGCATCCTCTACCTCCATCCCACAGACTTGGGATGAATCTCTGAGTGAATGATCGCTTCTCATAACGCCACCGCATGTCTCGATGGTCGCTTCTTGGTCCCTTTAGTCTGTACCACGACACACCCGCTGTGGGACGGATGGATGGTGATGATGATGATGACGTTTCGCCACACCGGAAAGAATTATCATTGGGAAGTTGTTCCGGCGCTAATGCTATTGCCGGGATGATGAGACAAACTGACGAAGCGTTACTATGATTAATGGTTTATTGGGTACAGGGACGATCGTCGGGCGTCCGGATCAGTTCTGCACCGCGCATGCCGGCGTGTTGATACGGAATGCGAATGTGAAGCCCGCATGTTGGGCGTGAAGTGGCATTACATAGATTTCCCAGATTCGAAAGGGGGAAAGCTATTTCCTCCCACTGTTTTTTTTTGCCTTAACCGCTGGGGCAAATTGCAGCTCCACTATAGCGTTTCGAAACTCGGAAACCCAGTGTACGATCACCGATCGAAAGTGATTTAGGCACGATGGTAGGGCACGATTTGTGGGTGGAAACGAAAAACGCCGTAAATGTTTTCCTTTGTCCATTTATGGGGTGATAGAGAAATATTGGTGCTTACCTAATTAGCTTATTAGCTTGATTTGAGCTTAAAGCGGTCATAGTATGATTAAGAGATTATTAAGTGATTAATAAGGCCAGATTTTTTTATCTATTTTCCTTTAAAGTACAGTCTCTACTCGAGTTACGCGGCTAATACGTTCGTTTTCGAGATACCAAATGCGTTCCAGAGAAATCGGCGAACGTTATTTGTAATGTTTCAAACAAAGGAGAATGTCACAACGAAATAACTTAATTTTAGCAAAAGCCCATTATTATTGTTGTATAATTAAATTCTGGCAGATTTTTGAGGATGTTTAAAAATAGGCATGTAATATATTCCAATTTGCATATGTCGAATCCGCGAATATCCTGTGACTCGAGAAAGGACTGTACAGAATGACTTCGATTATCAGGGGCTTGATTAACCGGTATGCGCATTATCCATGAGGCTAAAGTTGACATTTGCACAACCGTACAAAAGTTTTTAACGTTTCTCTGGCTTACAAACCCTTATTATTGTTGCCTACTTTTTGTTCAACTAGTTTAAGCATTATGTTTGAACTTTAAATGATCAAAAATGGAGTTTTTTATGATTGGAATATAAATTTTATCGTTGGCATCCCCTCATCATCTCCAAACTATGAATTATAAACAAATTTTGGACATTTTTTTCAAATTTTAAAATCCAAGTATCTCCGAATCTGCATGATTCTCGAACCCCGAACTCCATTTAAGACTGAACAAAATTCTCTTTCTTCCTATTGTTTGGAAGGGAAAATGGAAAATTTCCCTTTCGCAACATAATGTTTTTTTTTGCAAAACCGAAGTCGGAACAGTTAATTGAAACAACTTAAACAACGCTTATACTGCGTGTAATAATCATAATAAAATCAAGCTCTCGACGTGCTAATCGTACAATTAATTTCCCCCATGATTCATCCCCTTTTTCACCCCGGCCGGTGGTAAGAATGACGGGTGCTCATTTTGTGCGTTTTTTACGAAAACTGCACTACTGCTACGGCTACAACTACTACCCTCCTTTTCCACTTACCTTGAACGTTCCGTTCAACGTAGCACAACTGATGATAAAGTCTGTAAACGCTCCCCCACACGGCGTCCGTCTCGTCGTTTCGCTTGGGGCGCTGCTGCTGCGGCTGCTGTGCGTCGTGTGGACGGGGTGGAAATATTTCTAGCGGTGAGTAGGCAGGTACTGATGATGCGCTGAGTAACACCGCGAACAGGGTTGGTACGCGGAAAAGCAGGGGCAAGCACAAATCACCACAATTGCATCACTCCGATGGCGTCAACGTGGGAAAATCTCATCAATGTACTTTTGCCCGTCCGGTGGTTTGTACCGTCGCCAGCGAAAGAACGCAACCGAAACACACCGAAAGGACACGAAGAAACGGTGGAAAATGCGTCGAACAAATGTCTGCTATTGCTGAATGTTTCCAGCTTTTCTTATCTTTTTTGATGTATTAGCAAAAACAAAAAAATTTCTCCCTCTTCTGATCGATCGGTTCGAACGATCGAGTTATGACTAGGTTGGTCGTAATTTTCGCACACACAAAAAAGTTTGCACTAACCCCGTCGGGTTGGCTTCGCGGGTTTATTTATATTGCTACCATATAAATCATCAAACGGCAGGACGGAAAGCAGGACGCAGCGCGCACTCGATCGCCATAAAACGCTTTCCGCGGCGTAACGCACACGAAAGGAAATGGCGCCTGCCGAACCGAATTCCGGGATTGGCAGATCGGGTTTGAAGTTTTCCCCCTGGCGGGGGGTTAAGACAAGGGAGTTTGAATTTTCCCCACCGATAAAGGGAAACAGAGTTTAGTGTTTGCGGTCACCGCCAACGAGACGGAAAACACACACACTTTCGCCCACCGAGAGTAATCACTGTAGCGACACACGCACACAATCACTTTGGAGCACAAACGCACGCATAATAATGCACAATTTGTTGTTTGTTGTTCGTACGATCGAGTATTTTGGCTTACTATTCACTGCACCTGTTTTATATTTTATTTTCCCGAGATTTCTCTTTCTCCCTAAATTGCCGCTAAACACTGTTTACTTAGTGTGAAGCGAACCGCGAAAGTCGGCCAATGTGAATGGCCGCTTGCACACAGGATTTGTTTGGCTTAGGATGCAGTGCGAACCGAAACACCATCGCTCTATGCATGGGCACAATTCAGGTTGGGATTCTGAAATGGAAAAAACAACAACGAAAAAATACAATAAGAAACGGATACTTTTTTGACACCCCTTGCAAAGGGTTTACGGATGATTAGGTGGCTATCAACCACTGTTACTGCCCCACACCAGACCAGATAAAGCGAACATCACGTTCAGCATTCCGCTGATCAATTTTTGCTCTAGAAGGGGTGGAAATGAGTCCAGCGTTTCAATAAAGCATGAATGAATTACGCTGCTGACGAATCGATCGAACACAAACGGAAGTTGTGTGCATTCTTTCCAATGCTGTGAACTGTAGAAATGTCACTAATAGTCACTCATTTAACGATTACGATGCACACTAAAGAGTTTATGTTTCCCCTTTTTTAACATTTAACTAATTAATCACAGCCAATTTACAGCCCCCAAATTTGCAACGACGACCGTGTCTAATTTGGGTTTAGTCGAAATCAGCACCAGTCACTGCAACGGCCTTTGGATCATTTTCCTACCCGCAGATCATCTCAAATCAAATGAGAATATCTATAGACTGTCCAAACACGCGATCCAAACCACCGCCGGAAAGCAAAACAAACCGCCCGGGAAAACAACAAACACCGTGATGTTCTACCAGAACCAAACACACACACACCCACCCACTCCGGGGTACGCCCGCCACCAGTAACGACCCCCCAAACCCACCGAGCTCTTTTTTATCACTCAACCCAACACATGACCCAATCGGTTGCGACTAGTTTTGCCGGCGGGATGGTGGTTTTTTCGTTTTTACTTATCATAAACTGTTTAAAAAATGTTCCGGAAAAAAAAATATTCCCCACCTAGTTCGAGACGGGGCAGAACTTTTACTGCATAACTCACCGACGAAACGCGATCTCCGCGCTCTGGACCGTACTGTAACGAAACCTTTTCCTTTTCTGCGTTTTTTTTTTTTTTTTTTGTTGTGTTTTTGAAACCGAAACACCGAACCGAACAAAAACACGTCCGTACGGCTCGAGAGGCAAACCAGCAATGAATGAAATGAATGAGCGCGAGATGCTTGGGACCGCGGCCGGATTTTCAAACGTACGTCTGCGTCAATCGGGAGTGCGTGTTATTGTTTGAGTAGGATTCGACTTTATGTATTGTTGAATGGAAAATTTTAACATCGATTTTTTTTCTACTTGAAATGATTTATTTGTGCTTGTTCAAACTAATTTGATTTTTGCATTAAATTATTATTTACATTTTACTTAAGTAGTTGACGAAATTGATGTTCTATTAATTTTTGAACACAAGGTTTTTATTATAAGTTTTCTACATAATGTTCATTGAGAATGATTTTGTATCACTTCAAAAAAAAAATAACTCAACGATCATTTAACTATTTTCTAATCCAAAACACTTGCAAGTTAAAAGAGCAACGAAAAAGATATTTTTACCTTTTCACCTTCATTTAACCCACTGTCCGAGATCGTTCGGAAATGACACGAAAGGAACCGAGATCAACACGAAACGTGCATACGTTTCGTTGCGTCTCTTTCTGCTTGGACGAGATTTACTCATTCTACCTTCTGCCGCACGGGATGCTGCGATGCGAATAGTAATTCACATCAAATAGACATTAATAAACAAATACCGAGATAAGCTAGATATTAAATCGCCAAATGTTAAAAAAAAAACACTCAGTGACTTACTTATTCGATTTAATCTCATAATTTTAAGCTTTATGACGCCGTTTTGAAAAATGCCGACCTAATTATTTTTAAACCCAAACATTTTATCAAACCATTTACTTTACATTGTTTTAATGTTTAAACCTAATTGATAACAATACGGGAATGCTGTTTTACGGGCTATAAAACAATGGATAATTATGCATCGTAAAGAGTTACATGTTCCTATCGTCGATGTTTCGCTACTCTTATCAACAAGCGTGATAAATCGCTGATATGAATAAAAAAATGACTTATGAAAACGCTCTGTTTTCCACCGCCTACTTCTATGAGCATAATACTCAGCATTGGTTACCTCATAGCTAGTAAAGCCATTGAACTTTGGCGCTAAACACCGAAGAAGGACTTTATCGTTTATCGGCAACAGCATTTGCTCCAATTTTCCTACCGTGTAAAATTTCCCAACTGTTCTTATCGTTTATTTTAATTACATTTGCAAACATCACACAAAAACGGGCGGTTTAATACATTTGTTATCGTACTGTTATCGCTCTTGGATTGGGGTAGGTTATTAACAGAGAATTATGAAATTAGAACTATGTTTCGATCATTTTTATTATTAAATAAAACAAATTTGCAAAAAAGATAACAACTAAAACCATTCCAGTTATGCATGGGTGACACCCATCCTCGTGAGAGCTCGACGCCATTAATGGAGACGCCTCGTATCTCAAACGCTACATCATCACCCGATGCTTATCATTTTAGCATTTGCATAATCTTATCCAACGATCGTTCAAACCACCAAGAAAACGATAAACAAACGACTGCAAGCATGGTCAACACCACAACGGACGGGAGCATCGCGGCGCAAATCACCGCAATCGATTAGCAGCTCGTTTCGCAACGATCTAAAAGGACATTGCGCAAACTTCCCTACCAACCACCGCCCAGTGGCGTAGAACAGTTGTATGCAGGCTAGCACAAACACAAAAGCGTACATACTGCCAACGAAACAACAAAAAGACGAACCATTGCCGTACAGACCCCGAACGCCCTTGTCTGGTGTCAGTCTGGAACGGTCAGGAGATTATTAAATCAAATCACCATTAATCTACATTCCCCGGTTAGTGGACCCCTCTTCCAGCCCTTTCGGGTCTTGGTCCTCATAGGGAGGGCCAAAGAACGAAAAAAAAACATACCACAAACAACAACCACACCACCAAAGACTGATGACAGGACACCGAAAGACGGGTGACTACACTCCCGGCACAACCGGTGTGCGGTGTCTTTGTCAGTTCGTTTAAATATCACGCCACGATCGGGCAGTGCGCCGGTTTATGCAGGACAGTTTTCTTCCTTTAGCACTTTTTTTCCTCTCTCTCCTGCGTTTTGCATTTGCATTTGCAAAATACATAAAACCTTGTTCCCCATTCTGCCGCAAACGGCCGGCCACTGGTTGCGGTTTTCGATCGAGAGCTTGTGCATAAACTTTTCTACCGAACTGCGGTTTCCGCTGATTGACGGAGTGCCGTTGGAAAAAAAATGAGGAAATGGTTCAACTTTTAATACTGTCACACGAGCTCAAATATACAATCGTACCAGCTGTTGAAAATGTGCACGCAAGCGGGTCTCAATTAACACCCAAACTTTTAGACGTTTTCATTCAATACTCGTACCCATGGTTAGCAAACGCTATGCGAACGATCGTGCACGGGTATGTCACCGCAACTCCACCACATGCAAAGACTGGCGGATGTTGGGAATTATTCAATGAAGCAGCGCTTTGATTTAATCCCATCCAATCGCAACCTGCTGCTGGCCAACTGTCGATTCGCATGCGACGACATTCACGGTGCTGCTTCCAACACCCAACGCTAAGCCTCCGCACGCGAACGATAATCGTCGCCATGGTGGAAGTGGTCGGAGGAGATAGGGTAGTTTGTTTTTTTTTTTGCGAACAGAATAGAAGTCTGGGTGCATTCGGATGCGCTGTTGGCGCGTTGACAATATGTACGGTACAATTGTTCACTTAACGGTCGTGACATGACGCCTCAGCTGAATGCGTGGAAGATCGTCTCGTGGAGCTGTTGTGGAGCGGCAGAAAATCATGTTGACAATTTTGTTTAGGCAAGAAACGCAGATTAGACATGTTTGGATAATGTTGAACTATTTGAAGAAATTTAAATGTAATAAAAGCTCATCAGAAAGAGCATAAGACTTGCTAAATTACGTTTTTTTTTCTAAACAATTGCAATAACTTAATAAATTACGTCCAAATGATAGTTTCAAAGTGCAGAATGAAAGTTACGAACTGTTACGTTTAATCTAAACTGTGTATGATACGCGGTTCAGAGGTTCAGATCTATGCTGTCCAGCAATTTACTTCGCGAGGAGTATTCAACCCACTGTTATAAACATAGCTGCTATGGTATTCCCCGATATACGCTATCATTGCTAATACCGTATATCAAATATTCGCGTATATCGAATTTCCTTGAAAATATCGTGCAGATTCAAGATTTGCAAAATAGACATGTACAAGCAGTGAGGCAAGAAGAAATTCTTCGGATTATCTTTAGTTGGTGGTCGTTTGTTAGTGGACTATTGTTGCATAACTTAAAAATAATTCAGTCAAAAAAAATGCCAAATTTCCCATATAGAATTCAAAAAGCATTGAAAAATTCAATGATCTGTCATTCTTCAAACAATCGCGTATATCGAGTATGGCGTACTGCGGGGATTTGCTGTACTAAAGCACCTATTTACTACGAAGAACCTGTCAAGTATGAAGATCACTAAAGATCATCTATTAACCTCGTGGGCATAGATTGGTAGGACGCCCTCAACCAGTACTTTTCGTACAGCTACCGATTTAAATCTGCAATGGCGCTATAACGCTTGTCAAGTGTTGCGCCTTGAAGCCTGTTTCCAACAATGTTACTATTACACCGGTTAACAGTTTCATGTTTGATGAGTTATGTTTTTGGTTTACGATTTACATCCCACCACCCTCCAACGTATGACACGTTCCCTTTAGCACCTCCTCCGGAATGGAAACTGTGAATCAAGCTTCCTACGCCTTCCGCCTCGCTTGTCGATTCGAACTCTTCACCGGAAAGCTAATGTGGCACGAAATTTGGAACCAGCAAAACGGATTGCAAGTGTAATTTTTAAATTTTTACCGATCGTGTTCCTCACATCTCAGTATATGATATCTCCATACGACAAATGAGTTGGATTTTTTCGTTCTTCAGAACCATTTGCTAGCAAACCTAACCATTGATTTATCTATCCGTACACCTTCCCCCGCTCGTGCTCGGGGTGGATCGAGGCAACGCACTAGTTTATTGCTACTTTCGCGTACCATTACCGATCAGCTGTTGGCTGGCGGCAACGCCTCACAGTGATGATGATCGTCAGCTCGATAGCTTCCTTTTTTCTTCTTCTTTTTCATTGCCAAAATATCACCGTCACCTCTTCTTTGCTCACATCACCAACAAATCAATGGAGCTCAGCAGCGCCATCTACTGGTCTTAATTAGGAACCAGTCAATTTTGCTCGCAAAATGTCATTTTGTGCTGCTGGTGCTATTTACTACAAAGAACCTGTCAAGTATGAAGATCACTAAAGATCATCTATTAACCTCGTGGGCATAGATTGGTAGGACGCCCTCAACCAGTACTTTTCGTACAGCTACCGATTTAAATCTGCAATGGCGCTATAACGCTTGTCAAGTGTTGCGCCTTGAAGCCTGTTTCCAACAATGTTACTATTACACCGGTTAACAGTTTCATGTTTGATGAGTTATGTTTTTGGTTTACGATTTACATCCCACCACCCTCCAACGTATGACACGTTCCCTTTAGCACCTCCTCCGGAATGGAAACTGTGAATCAAGCTTCCTACGCCTTCCGCCTTGCTTGTCGATTCGAACTCTTCACCGGAAAGCTAATGTGGCACGAAATTTGGAACCAGCAAAACGGATTGCAAGTGTAATTTTTAAATTTTTATCGATCGTGTTCCTCACATTTCAGTATATGATATCTCCATACGACAAATGAGTTGGATTTTTTCGTTCTTCAGAACCATTTGCTAGCAAACCTAACCATTGATTTATCTATCCGTACACCTTCCCCCGCTCGTGCTCGGGGTGGATCGAGGCAACGCACTAGTTTATTGCTACTTTCGCGTACCATTCCGTAAAATATGACCATTTTGCATGGGACTGTTTTATTTTCCCGGCCATTTGTCTGCCGAAGCAAATGTCCTTCCCACGCAAACTGCGGCGGAAGGCACACGCGAATCCACGAAATATAACACTCGATCGCCACAGTTCCAATACCCGGTGCGGGGTGGGGCAGGAAGCAGAGGGTACTTGAGGTGGATTTATGCATGACCACAACTTCAATTCACACTGGATTGGTGTGTTGCTTTTTTTGTTTGTTTGTTAACCTGGTAGCTTTAGGACGATGCTGGAGGCGATCGTGAATGAAGTTCCCCGTGGATGGATTTTTATGAATGAATTTGTAGCAGGAAACAACAGACCACTCCGGTCGGTTAAGGTAATGCCGTTAAAAAGGCACACCGTAATCGACCTGCTCTGGCCGGCTTTTTTTTCGGGCTGTCAGCTGTACCCTTCTCTTCTGCCGTAGCAGTAGTATCTGCTTCTAGCTGCGATCGAATCGAAATGGGACAGAGTCCACGGGTGGGAGGCATCTTGGCCGCCCATAGAGGACTACTTTCCCGGCAGTCCCGTACGGTGAGTATGCTTGAGTCATCGACATTGACCATACGGCCAGCGAGCATAAGCTGAATGAAAAGTATGCGTAGACAACACGTTTTGGGAAGCTTTGGATAATTTATCATTCTGGTCATTCGACGGAGCACACCAGTATCTGCATATGCTACATGAATTGTTTGTTGTTTATTCTTTTCACAGTTTAAATTTCATTTGATTATTTCGTTGAATATCCGTTCAAGCGAGTCGTTTAAAGCATATAAAAAAATTAAAAAAAAGAAATAGCACAAATATTCATTTTTACATTTTATAGCGCACGTCGGGTGCTTTTTGTAAATCGACGAAATAACGCCTTTTGTTGCCAAACGATCAACAGATTCAAATGTATTTCGCCCTGCTTGGGGCATAGCATTTTCACCGGGACATTATCTTGACGTTTGTCTGCATTCACCAACGGTCGGGCCGCGAGCCGAATCCGACCGAAGTATGAAAAGCCGAACCTTGACAATTAGGTTGTTGTCAAATTGGATTTTGTGATATTTTGCAAAGATTGTTTGGTTGTTTTTTGAACAAAAACATACCAACAATGAGCTATTTCTTCCATAATTTACAGCTTTTGTCTACAAAATACTGAAACGATGTTCATATGCCGAGAAAACCAGATAGCCCACAGGCTGGCACATTTTATACATTGTGACAGTTGAAGGTTTGACATTGCAGCTCGTTTTTTAGTTCTTTTGAAAGTTTTGCAGAAAAAAAACATGCAATTTTGCATTTCTTATAATAAAAACACAAATTTATCAACCAATTTACACAATCTTTAAATGCAGAGATCGATCGTAAACAAACACAAGCGACGGACGGAAGCAAAGGTGCAGTTGACGTTCGATACCAAATGTCACGCGCTGTGTCACATGGGGTGAAAATATGGCAACCTGCAGAAATCTTCACCTCAGTCCAATAACTTTGATTGAAACGCTTTCATCGAACGAACGTGTACAATAAATAAAAGTTGAACGCAGAGCGAATTATTCCGACCGTAAGCTGAAATTCTTCCATCACCGTTTGGTGCGCGGCTATTTAGACGGATGGTAGATTGCGTGAGGAAACATCTCCCGTTCCCGGATGCGTATCGAGAACCGAGTCTTGAACAGTGCCCATCAGTGTGTAATGTGACCGCACCGAAGAACAGTGAAATTGGCCCGTGTTCACAAGGTTTTTTTTCCACATCCATCCAATCCATCTTCCTTTTGCCGTCTGCGCTTCCGCTTCATTTGTTCTACGGTACGAATCCGGCCATCGCAACGCAACGTTGTAGGAATGTGTGCACAGGCATTGGTGTGTGAATTTTCCACAACCGGAAGGCGCATTGCTGTTGCCGGATTGCTCGTATCGCTTGCCCCGTTTCGATGGGCACCGAGTGATTGGGGAAGAACGCAGATAAGAACAAAACCCACCGTCCCCTTTGACCGTAACCCGCGTGTCTCGCTTAGCGTGAAACCATTTCCATCGCACCGTTCGCGAACAGTAGGCAGCGGTGTCTCAAATCAATGGTGCCTAAACTAAACCGTGGTCAATCAATGGTGGCTCGGATGCAATCCTTCGGAAGGGCTCTTGATTTGTGTGTTGCATGACGGTGCATGAAAAAGGTGCTCCTGGGAACGACATTGGTGCGCGCCTGCTCGCATCCATGCTGTGTCCGTGTGTGAGTGCGTTTGTGTATGTGTGTGCGTGCGTGTGCCACTGTAAATGTGTGTGTGTGTGTTAGTAGCGTGTCCTTTGGAAAGGAGCAGCGAACATTTTCAGCTTCTCGTACGAAAAGTGGGCCTCTCGGTTGCTTCTATTGCTACCTGATAGCTCGAAACAGTACGTTACCCATTGCACACGTACACGTACGTACGTCTGCGTAGTCAGATGCAGTTTTGTGCAGTCGACCCGCCCGGCCGTGTCCCATTCCCGTTTCCCGTTTTGCTTGGGATGGGAACCCTTTCTGGTTAATATTGGTTCGCTGATGGATTGTTTATTGACGGAAATGAAACATGGATGCAGCTGTCCGTACGCCTGGATGCAAGCGGGAAATGGGAGACGGCAAGAAGGGACATGTTGGGAAAGGTTCGGCTTATTTCTTTTTTCTTCACTCTGCCCCATTACCCAAAGGGCAGACTCGATTGCTGGTGTATGTCATGTGTGCGTGTGCGTCGTCGCCGTCGTCTGGCAGGCTGGCACGAGAACTCCTAAATCGTCTGACGGGTTTTTTTTCTTCTCATGCTTAAAACCACTGCGTTATTTCTAAATTGAGAAAGGGGAAAAAACTACATAAGGTGTTTTAGATCCTACAGTGTCATTTTGGTGGTTGGGTGATATGGCCAGGAAAATGTACTGCCAAATTCTCGTTAGAGGATTTACCCTAGTGGGTGTGACGAGGATATTAAAAAAAACATCCGCACCTTACGTTCACTTTTCTTGGCCGAAGCCCTTAGTACCGGCATAATCAACATGAGTGGTTATTTGTACTTTAATGTTCATTTTTTTCAATTGTTAATCCTTTTACTTACCACTCAAGCAGTAGCTTTTTTTTAGTTAAACATCCTCAGTTGAATTTCTAAGTTGGCTTGAATGTTGTTTTTTCCCGTGTGAGAAATAGTTTGCTTTGCCCTGTTGCCGGTAGCAACGTAGCGTTGAATTAGGATTTAACACCACACCCGAGGAAATCAAGCAGGTGTTGGAGCATTGTGAGGATGTGTGCTGAACATTATCCCTTTAACTTTGACATCATTTTAGCTCCAAGCTAAAAGAGGACAATGAAGGACAGTTATTTTGATGGGCCTTTAGCATTCGCTCGAGCGTTAGTTATTTTTATAATGTTTAAATTTCGCCGTATTATAAACTACTGTGGTCAGATCTTGTGTTTTTTTTTGTTTTGTTTATTCCTGACCAACTAGTCCACGGACACTATCTCATAGTGCGCAAAAAGTATATCTTGTGCGCTGCAAGCATACCGCACACTACCACCGCACGTCGTAGTGGACCCTTTGGCTCGTGTCTTCCACGCTGCCGTGTGTTGCTGCGCGTCTGTAACCAATCGCTTACATATGGCTGCGAGCACGTTGTTTCTCGGGCGGTGTTCTGTGACGACGTGCTGTCACCGAAAACGCTGCGTTTCGGTCTTGTCTTGCTAGAATTATACGGTGTGTTTTCTTTTTTTTTGGTTCCGTGTCTTTCGCGTGAGTGTGTTGTGTGGACCGTGGGGACAGTTTTGTTCCACTACCACGTTTGGATGGCGAACCATTACCCAGAGGAAGTAGTAGTAGATGTCGCTGCCGCTGCCAAACTGCTTGTTAAATCAATGGATTTCTGCTGCCATTCGGTGCGGTTCGTACACCCGTCTTGTTCACGTTTTCGCGGAATCGCCCTTCAGTACATAACTGGCGGGTTCGGTGTCGACGCTGACGCATATCCTGCGACGGACGGTAAAGGGATTCGTCTCCCAGGGCAGCAGCAGCTGGCTGTAACTTGAATGCTGTGTCGAGGTGTTTTCTTCCTTTTTTGGGGTGGGAGCATGAAGCATGATAAAGAGCACAACGATAGGAACAGAACATCACAATCCAATCGCAGCAACACTAAGGCTCGGTTTTGGTTCGCCTCATATCGATAGTCAGCAGCAGCAGCACCGACCGGCCGTTTCCATCGTGTCGCTGAACCTGCTCTAACCTGCTCTTCAAGCGAATATAAACGGGGAGAAGGAAACATGATCGTTCCTGTTCTTCAGTGTCGCTCGACCACCGGCCCAACACGGCTCCTCATCTTCGTGTGAATGCGTTTGGAGCCCCAACGCGAAACCACCAGCAAAGGCGCGCGCGCGCGCGCCACTCTCCCACACGGTGGAATCCTTCGGTAGAAGGCGACGGTGCCAGACCGCAAGCAAAAGACCCACTCACCGGCCCGGAAAGGCAGTCAGGCCAGACAGGCGAACACAAACACATACACACACACACACAAAACCGGCAGCAGCCGTAACCTTGGGATTCTGTTTCTCTCTCTTTATTAGTGAATTAATTTCCTTATATTAAATAGGCGAATCGAGCAGCAAAGCAAAGCTCACGACTACGCGCAAAGTCCGCAACTCTGGGCCCGTGAACCGGTGGTGGAGGTGGTGATGATGATGGTAAAAACATCAGTTTTCGACCCCAAGAAGAGCGAACAGCAAGATCCCCACGATCATCAGTCGCGGCACGGCCTGGAATCGCGATTTGGTGCCGTCGTATTTTCCCGAGGAGCAAAACCTCTTCCATCGCTGCCAAAAAGGAGAAACGTTCCGTAGCGATTGCTGCTGGCTTTTTTTTTCTTTCTTCTCCTTGGCCGCCCCATAGACCCACAGCGAGCGTGGAAAAGCGAGTGCTTTCGATACGTTATGCACGTAGGATAAAGGAAAAGCGTTACAGCAAGAGGGGCCGAAAACGGGGCGGCAACAAATCGGTGGAAAAGCAATCGCCAGTGGCGTGGCAACAGCAGCGCGCACACACGAACGCGAAAACCCGTGCCGATGCGTGATTCTTTCACGTCAGTTTGCCGAAATTCGCAAAACCTCAATATCCAACCAACTGGCTGGCTGATTCTGCTTCCCTTCTTCCGATGCGTTCGTGTGTGCGTGTGAATGTAGCTGGCGGAGAGGTTAATGTTTTCGATTTTGGAAAAGTCAGTGCGAAGAGGAGGAAGAGGCAAATAAAAAAAGGTTGCGAAAAGATTGCAAACCTCCACGACAACTAGATCTTGCTCTAGTTTGTTCCGACTTTGCTTTGTGTGCAGATCGCGCAGTGATCATAGACACACACACACACACACACACACACTGTGTTCTATAGCACATTTGCCTGCAATACGATTGACCCATCAAGAATGAAGATGCTGGAGGCACAATTCATTTACCCCCAGTGCGAGAAATCAAATCGATTGGAAAAGGAAGATATCGAGGAAATTGATACAATTTTCTCCTTCTACGAACAGCCCAACAGTCGTATCGATTTCATGTCAGGTGCCTACACCTGCACGAACCCGCAGATGTTGGTGTTTCGCGATCGATTTGCAGTGCGGAGTGTTGCAATTTTTACCTTCGCTCCCAATCGTTCCCCTTCGCTATAATTCCGTGGGCTCTTCTTAGGGTTCCACCGTATATTGACCTCGAAGTTAGGCACGGTTCAAGAATTGTACCCACTTCATAGCTTTAATGCTATCGATCCTCACTAAAAAAACCGATCATCCCTTTTTCAATCACACAGTTAACATAGTAGCCGAGCAGCAGCTCTTCGTGTGGTAATATCGAACGAAGAAGAAATACAGTGCAAAGCAAAAAGCAGAAGCGCACCAAACAGAAAACTTCTGTCACAAAGATACTTATCTCGCGAGCGAAGTTTCAAGGCCATAGCGTGCGCGAGTCCGGCGTGTATTATCTGGTCCGTCCGTGAAAGTACACACAACCAGCCACGGAAAGTGCCACAACTGCTGGCGGAGTGCGAGCAGCCGACGATTGTGCGAGCGCGAGTGAAAGAGAGAGAGAGAGAGTTTGTGAACGCGAAAATCGAGCGGAGTCGGCGGTCTGACCACAAACGTGTTACTGTGCGTGTGCATCTTTTTCTCAGCTGTAGCAAAACGTCAAGCCTAGCTCCTCCGTGTTGCGTGTTGAGTGCAATAGTAGAGGAAACAAAAAAGCGAGATAAATAAATAGTTCTTTCCGTGTGCCTCGTGTGCAGAGCGCGTGTGTGTGCAGAGCGTGTGTTAGTGCAGCCAGTGTGCGCGTGTGAGTGGGTGCATTCTTTGTGTTTTTTTTTTTGTTTGGTTTGGTTGCATTCTCGCTTATTTGCAACTAGGCCCACTATTTCCGTGGGTGTTGGTCCAGGTTTTGTTTAATTAAGGGGCTGGTATCCCGTTTGCCGCGGGTTTCCGTAGGGGTTTAACATCCGTGCGTCCGCACGATCACGATCGTGCCACAAAAAGATCCCGTGTGTTAGTGAGTGTGGGGTGTGCGTGTGTGTTGGTGTGCAGAAAGTGTGTACGTGTGTAAACCGTATTAGCAGCGAGAAATTCGTACGTGTGTCCGGTAGATAAATAGGCGGATTATCTTAACTAAACTCTCAATGGAAGCGTGGTGTTTGAGAACAGAAGCTCATATAGGGTAAGTAACTAACTGGAGTTCAATATCTATAACTTAATTTTAAACTCTCTGCTGTGGTATGGGTGGCAAATCAAAGTATTTTAAATATCCCGCCCACAAAACCCGATGTTACCAATCTTCGATCATTACTCACCGAAATGGGTTATCGTGTCAATATTGATAAGATAAGCCGATTATTCCTGATAAGCCAAAGCTCTTAAGAAGTTCGATGAGTTGGTGCATTTGTGTTCGATGAGTTGGTGTGACTTCCACGGAGACAGGAACCAGTGATTAAAGCATTTCTTATCACTAATTTCAACATTTAATGAATCTTTAAACCTTTCCACATCGCTTAGGTAGAGGTAGGAAGTTGCAAAACATAACATCCACACACTCCACTGCTTTGCGTAACTCGTCATGGATCGTTTTTTACTGATTGATTGTTGTTTTTCATTGAGCTGTCATTTAAAAAGGTCATAACATTTGAATAAGTTATCAATTTCATGATGCAAATTTGAACAACGCATCATTAATTATGGATAGTCGTATTAGTTAATATGTTGCCGGTAATTATTAATCCCGGTAATGAATCCGGCTACTGATGACCCATGCGCACAAACACACACATGAGACGCACCATAGAGCACGACCCAAACGGTTATAAAACGTTAACGATCGATATAACCTGATTCCGGGATGGTTATAACCCTACGCTTGCATAGATTAGGGCAGCACATAACTCAGATCAAATTTCTTTCCGAAGCACGTTTGTGGTGGTGGTCTACGGCTATTTTTTTGCATTCCCAAAATACAGCGGATGCTGTTTTTTTTTTCTTTGCTGTTATTCTTTTGGCTTCCTGTCTCTCATCCGTACCAAACCCCCACGAAAGATGTTGCCAATTTATACCGGGCAAGTGTGTTCTGTTGTGTAGTTTCACAGGTGATTTTAAGTTCTCCACGTCTCCTTCACGTAGCTCTCGGAAAGCTGCATGTATGATGAGAGCATTGCAAAAATCATCTGAAAATCAAATGGTCTGAATTCTGTAGCACAGGTCAGAGCCGCACGCCCGGGATCTGTTGTTTGTGGGATGAACAATCTTTTTTTTCTCCCGTTTTGCTCCACATCCCGCTCAGTCTTTCCTCTAGGGTCTGGAAATTATGCTTTAGCTGAGGTTCGGTGCTGCCGCAGTTGTAGCTCACGGCAAACAAAGTCTGGCGGGCAGGAGAATGTGTGTGTGTGTTTTTTTTTGGCAATAATTCCAGGAAGACTGTGGTGGCAAAACTGGAGCGGAAAATTTCCAAAAGTTGCAAAATAATTTGCAAACATGCTAGAAACGGAAGGAAGAAAACGTGAGATACGTAACGGTTGAGATGGGATGGAAAGAGCATGGTTTTGCAATGAATTGGCCACCGTAGCACGGAATGGTTTATGGTCAGAGCTCCAATGAGTGTTTGTAGTGTACATGTTTCTATTTAGCTCAAATGTATTTTTTAGATTACAAACTATAAACTGAAGCTGTTTCGTAATGTTTTTGTGTTTCTTAGTTCGCTAAAGCTATTTGAATTTAAGTACTCCATTGGAGTTTATATATGGACAGAGCTCAATTCAAGTAACAACTGGAAGATGGGACTTGAGCCAATAACATTAAATATTCATAGTACAGTTTGATAAGCATCTCTCTGGGAAATAATTACACGACGCTGTGTGTGTTGCCCAAAGTGGTGAACCATGAACGGGCCAAATGCAAAACGCAATGTATAAGTCCGATTTGCTTCTGACATCATCTACCCACCCCGATTTGCGAACAAAGCAAACAAAAATCTGCCTAAAATCTCTTCCAGGCCAATCTTATTTTGCGTTTCGAGATCTCACTCGGCCTATGCGTTGCGAAGCGTTTGTTTTTTTCTTCGTTCTTTTACTGACGTCCGCCACCACTATCCATTTGCAAGCAAAGCGAAGACGAATTTTACGTGGAAGAGAATTTTTCGCGAAATTAGATGATTAAGCAAAAAGTCCCTGGGAGAGGAATTCTGCCCTCCAGCAGTGCGCGTTGATGGCACCTGTAGCAATCGGTGTCTCGCACAAGCGGCGGTATCTTTTTGTTCGATGTTTTTTTCTTCTCTTGTCTGATTAGTGCCCGTTTTATGCTGGCAAACTGTGTTTCCTTGCGAAGACGTTTTTTTACCATATCATATTGATCACTATAGGAAGATCCATGAAATTGGGTGTTATGTTAAAACAAAACAACAGCAAGAAACACGCTGGTAACGATGATGTTAGGTTCAATAAAAACAAATTTCATGTATTTGCATTTACAAGTATGTAAAGCATTTGTTTCATAACATCATTTATTGGAGAATGGTGTAATGAAAAACAACTCCGTTAATTGATCGTGGAAATGTCACTATCAATCATCCCGACAACCATTGGGATGATAATACCTGCGATAATTTGATAAAGAATGGTGAGGAGGAGTACACGGGGTGGAGTTACCAAAGGGATTCGTGACAAAGAATACACGTGCCTGCTATTCTGCGTTATCTTTTCTTGATTTGCTCTAAAAAATTTGATCCTCTTCGTGTCTTGAGGAGTAAACAATGCCCCAGGACTCCAAACCGAATAGTGGAAAATATCCAATAATTTTTAACTTACACAGGCGTACAGAGGGCTTTGGTTGACGATCGAACTCAGATTGGATGTATACTTCAGTCGCGTGTTACCAACTCTACTATTTTACCCAACCTCAATATACTCTCTATTAAACAAAATATTAACTATAGACGAATAGTTAATCCATCATATCCTCAGTCTATTCGAAACTTCAAAAGGGATAATGATTTTCCATTACGATATGATCGTTAGTAACTAAAGATACACCTGGCATTTGTAAAATTCTTCCCACCTCGCTAATTACTTGATCAACAAATAATGTAACGCTATGATTACCGGAACAACTGCGTGCGTGCGAATGAAGGGGTGTATTTTCGAGCCCCACTTGCAGTGGTATTTGACTCATTGCTTACGAAAAGTAGTGGCTTATGCGATCTCTCCCTCTCTTTCTCTCTCTATGGGAAATCGTTTTGTTGTAAATGCATAGTTTGCACATCCGCACGGCGATATCATGTAACGGAAGTGTTCACTAGCTCAGAAGAACATGTTGATTGAATCTGAGATCTCTTTTGTGCAGTTAAACAAGCAGTAGAACTTCTGAGATCCAAGGTTTGAAGGAAGTTGGTTAAGAATTTGCCTAAGAATTTAATCAGTATAAAACAAAGCAAAAACAGAATTCGAAGGAATTAGACGTCAGATGTGAATGTTAGTTCTAACACATGTTTCGAATCTAGAATTGAAAACTGAATTCCTGAACATGATCAGTTTAATACTACCAGTTCAATCCGCATGATCAACATGATCACCAGTTTGCCTTCTCCTTTTATCGATTTTCATATTTATGTCGGTGACTCCCCGAACCAACCTTCTCACAGTGGTGTGCTGTGTTGTTGATTTAAAATTTTAACAATATTTCTCCCTCCCCTTTTCTGCACCACTTGCACAATAGCTACTGCGCAAACAGTGAAACCAGTGAACTATTCGCGATGACCTAGACACTGCAGCATCAAAAGTATCGGTAAACTTCATTTCAGTAATAGCGACAAATGATTGTACCTCGCGGGGTTGTATCGATTCTTCCCCTCGTACGTTTGTTTGGTCAATGTCCATTGATTGATTTCCGCATCACGACAGCGACACACGACTCCACACGACAACCGACATCGGCGACGCACGAGAGGATGATAATTAATTTACCAAGCTTTCCATTCCTTGGCACTGGACAGTGTCGTACCATAAATTCCTCCCGTGGGAGGCAGTGCTACGTGGTGCAAGAGCTTCAACAGGGGGGTATCGTTAGTGTCCGCATTAGGTTTCCTGGATAAGTATGCCTAGTGAACATTGGTATGTGTGGAGTGAGAGGTTTTTTTGTACTTCCTCTTCTCTGGTCTCTCTTGTCTCTCTTTTTCTAGTGTTTATGAAATCGATACACGTGCATCCACCCTACAAACCCATCCTGTGGGTGGGTGGTGTGTATTGTTTTACAACGCACTAGTATTTCTTCCACTTCCATTTAAGTATTACATTAGCCCTCCGACATAGACGTGATTTTTTCGCTGATGAGAACTCAGCCCCAAGACTATCGGTAAGGGTTGCATAGGGATGGCACAGCGCGTGTCTTCTGTTTTTTTTTGTTTTTGAGTAATAGTTGAGCTGGTCCGTCCACCACCTGTTCTCTTTTCCCTTTTTCCGGCAGAATATCGTCACGGACGGTAAAGAATGTGATTCCACCGAAAGGGGATACCACACTGGGTGAGAGTAATTGGGGAATCATTTGTATGCAAAAACTTAACTCCGTGTTCCGTATGCTTATCTTCTTGCTTTTTAACTTTAACTGTTTGTTTGTGATTCATTTCTCTACCACCTTCTGTATGGCCCGTTGGACTGTTTCTCCCTCGATGCGTCTATAACTGAGCTCTCGTAATTTATAGCAAAGCTAGCAAAAGCTCTTCCCCTGTGTGTGTGAGTATCAGTTGTCCTGTACAGTTAATAAAAAATGCTGAATTAACAACAAACTCCAACTGGGTTGAGTAGTAGTGGCAAAGGACTACACAGGCGGAACATGAGTTTCAAGTTCCCGAAAAAAAAGTTGCTGTCATGCTGTCTCAGACTCTGTTTGCCATTATACATTGCGTGATCCGCTGCGAAGGAAGTAAACTTTGTTGGGTTGATTAAAGTTCCTGACAAAACTACTACCATTAATGTTGTTAATTATGCATTGGCTGAAAAGTGATTCGTTTCTTTTAGCTTGTTTTTAGTATATGGTGGTTAATATTTTTGAAATATTCCACAACCGTTCAAAGTCGTGCAAGAACTGTGAATAATTCCTGATGTTGAGGTTTATTATTGAACAGGGCACTTTGCTAATTTGCTTGAGCTAATTTGGGGGAGGATTTCCTATCTCTTAATATAAATTAATGTAGGCTGAATCTGATCCAGATTCGTTGAATGAATGATTCTGAATCTCTGAAACTGAAAATTTATTAGTCCTCCAAGATGAATGAATCCTCAAAGATTATTTAAGCTCCAAGGAATCCTGATTGTACTCAATTTTCTCATTTCAGCAAAAACTGATAGCTCTTATCATCAGAATCATTATTCCTTGTTGAAGATTTATATGAATGCTTTTTTCGATAGATTCATTAAACGCAATACTAATATGAATCCAAACCTCAAGACTAAATAAAACAAAACTTAGGTCCAATAATACAAAAAAGCCTCAAAGTCAATTAATCCTTTCTTAATTTCTCCCCACACAAGCTAAAACTCACCCACCGGTAGGAATTTACATAGCGCGTGATGCATCACTCGTCCATTGTTGGGTGTAGTACTGTTTAAAATGTAAACCCCGTTATTATATGGCGACCAAGTTGACCCGATTGCCGAGCCGCTGTGCTAGCATCGACGGAATGATTCATCGTTCTCCACATGCTCTGGCTCCAGGGGTTTTCGTGGGGCGTCACCAATAAGCGTGTTAGCGTGGTGGTTCACGGCTAGTCGACGCGTCGTCGATCGGTGTATACCGAAACTCCACCACCAGGACAAGCCAACCACGAAAAAAAAACGCGTGCAAATATGCGTCATCCTGCTTTGAATAATTCGCTAACAAGCCACATGTACCCACGGACTATGTTATAATACGCTTACGTGAGTGTGTGTGTCTCTCTTATCCGTGGACTTCGTACCTTACCACCTAAAAGACGACCTTGAACACATACTCCCACCACATGGGGATGTCTTGCAGTTTTTTTTGTACGATGTCTGACAAATACAGGCCACATCTTCATGCACGTGATAGTCAACGAAAACGGCACTCTGTGAAGGTCGAGTGATTGGCAGCGAGAAGGATCACTCATCTACTTTCCCACACATTGCGTCACACGACGAGTGAGCTCCCAACGAATGAGCAGAAAAGGAAAATTCTTAACACCGGCAAAAGCCACGTGTCCCTTTGTGCGGTGTGCTTCAAGAACAAAGGAAAAAGGATATACTAAGCGCCCTTGTATCCAGCGACAAATCCCTCGAACGAATGGAACGGCCTGGAAGCCATTGGGAGTGTTCTCTAATTCTATTTCGACCGTTCGGTAGTTTGCAAGTGATTAATGGAATTTTGAAGCCTGCGAGTCAGTGCAGGATCATTTATAAGCTGCAGCGTGATAGGTCGGTTTGGAGTTTTGGGTGGTTGGGTGGTTGGGAGGCTGATATCATTATGCCCGGGTGACTTTTAATGCGACGAGCGCTCAATGTCGAAGGCGGCTATTGCCAGAAATTTGCAGCCTTTAACCAAATTTTCTTGTTTGAGCGTGCACAGAAAAATCGATTTTTGTAGCATATGTTTTTTCGGGTTTCGCATTTTACGTTTTATCCTTTCTTGTGGGTTCGAATTCCTGGGACATATGTAGCGAAACCATCCAGTGGAGTCGCTTCCGGAGTGTCATATTTAGCTTTGCTTGGTTATGAAACTTTATGTCATCTTCACCAAAAGCGCTCGGCTCGGTGACGGCCACATGCTTCGAAGCTATAGTATTTCCGTAACGAATGGTTTTACCCCCATGGGAATAGTCTAGCCCACGGTTGTTTTTTTTTGACATAACAGGAGGTGGAAGTGTTTAAGCTGCCGTCACCATTTGCCATCTGTTGATCGGGGACGATTGTATATATTTGTTTCTGCTTCCCCAGACATTACGCATTAATGTACTTGAAGTCGATTTGATCTTTTTTGTCAATAAGTGTAGAATTGCGTAATTTAAATATATACGTTTATTAGCCCTGTTAGAGACAGCAGTGCGCTAAACAATGTCTGTACACAGTTTGTGCTAATCTACGAGTGGCTCTATGTATTTTTTGTGTGAAATTCTTACGAACACACCCATTTGTATAGCTTTGCAGTGCTGTTTACATTGTATGACATCGTCCAAACAAACATAGAACGCATTATAATTCTAGAGTCTAGACAGTTTGATATGAAGCAGGGTGTTTTTCAATGAAAAAGCCTCAATTAGCAAAATAATATTCCTTAAGACTTGCCCAATTCCCTCCATTATTATTTTTTTTATTTTAGGATTCAATATTAGGATTCTTATCATAGTTTTTAAAATGTGTGGACAAAACCTTTTTCTAGGTATTGGATGTTTTAATGAACCTTGTCTTAAAAGATTTTGGGTTAGCTTAGCTAAAAAGGTATGTTAGAATTTTCAGTTTTTATTCTGGTGTGTAAGGGATACTACATGACAAGAACGACGTCCTTGAGAGTGAAATACGTTGCATGTGAACGTCCAATGAATCCTTTTGATTTATGAATATACTCGTCTAGACATGCCTGGGGGAAGGTTTCCGGATAGTTGTTGTGTCGATACGACGGGGAAATAGAATGAAAAGTTGTTCCGCTTATGACGTTAGAAGCTAATTAGGTTTTAACCGAGTTAATTAAATTGTGTGAACTAAACATTAGTTTATTTGACATTTTCGGTTTTTTGGGAATAAGAACAACATTTAAGTTATTAGGTCATTATGTTGTTCATATTTCCTATTTACCTTACCGCACGCTATAAATCATACGCGTCGATAAATCTGACCCTAGGTGAAAGAAACTTGAGGAGCTGAGCGCGCACATTTTTAATGTTTGAAATAGATTTGGTCCAAACAGCAAATCTAACACCCTAGCATGGGGGCATATGAAAGTATGGAAAATTCGCAACTCAGCGTAAAATTAGCAAGATTTCTGCAAACCGTGCCACCCTGCATGTTTACATTTGTGTTCGGTCATAAATAAACAATGCAAATATCGAATGTGAGACTATACCGAAATCGAACCGGCGTATCCAAATATGTGCACGCATTTCAAACCGGCGGCCATCAGTTCGTATTGTGAGTTAATGATATGGGCCACGATTGATGACTGTGCGGATGTGTAGTTTGATGTATCAATCAAGTCATTGTTGGTAGGGTTTTCATGGATTCTTACATTTGGACAGTTTTTTTCATTTTAAGTAATGCTCCAAAAATCTCATTCTGTAGGTTTCTCAGGGTCTCGTCCAATGCTGGAAGTCTAGGTCAGTGTTTGGCTCCCAAATTGGATGGCTCTTCGGCGATAATAATCCATACGACATATTGTGGGAACCTAGCCACAAATTCTAACTACTTTTGAACCAAATTGCTGCGTATTATGAAAATTCTAAACATTGTAAAAATTGTTCTAGAGAACAGTAAGAATTTGAGATCCAGGCGATGTCAATTGGAAGATGTTGCATCTGAGATTCTACAGACTTAAGCTATGCAATACCTTTGGTAACATACTATACAACTAAATGTCTTGGGATAGTTTTGTAGTAGTTCCAATTCTGATGTTTATTCTGCATGAAGTTGAGTAGCCTTATTTTATTGAGTATGATGACATTTGGCTCTTTGCTCCAAGCATTTTACCGACCACTGGCATAGATGAATGCACATAATTCTAATCTGAGTAATCAACGCACGGAGACACCAAGCACCGAAGCGACAGTCTTCGTCTGCGATCTAAAGACAATATTGGTTCCGGTCTCCGAACGTGGATTTTCTTTCTTCCGTTGTCCCATCGCCGCTACGCCACTTGGTGTATCTGCATGTCTGCCTCGTGCGCACCGATGACGCACGATCGAGGAAGATGCGTTATTGTGCGCTTGGATTCGCACCGACGACATACCGTGTGTGTCTGTGTTAGCTGATGAACCAGCGTTCTGGCGGTGGCGCATTCGCAGTGCTAAGAATTCCACTGTTCTTCCTCGTTCGTACGCTTGCACTGACCGCGAACCCGCGAGCAAAGTGCACTGACCGGGAGGCGGCATGGAAATATACCAGGCGGAAATGGACCACCGGGAGTTCCGTAGCAAGCTGAAGATAAATGGAAGCGCCTACGCAATTTGTAGTTTTGCTTTTTTTTTTCATTTTCGCTGGATCTCATGCAGTAGCAGCACGTCGCTCGCTTTGTACGTTTTGTTTCGACGCGAGAGTTTTTATTTCCGGAGTAACGTACATTTATTAATAACCATTTTCCATATGGTATGATAATTGTACAGTTGATTGTGCTGATACAAATAGTTCAATGTTGTTTGTCACACTAAAAGCGACATTTGAAAGCTAATATTTCTATTCACCTCTGGGATGAAGTATTCATGTACCTGAAAGTCACTGTACACGCGCATTATGCATATATGCACAAAGGTGTTGTCTTCGATTGGTGATGGCAGTCGTCAGTTAATGCATGTGCAGTGTTTTTATAATGGTATTTGCACAGTTTGTTTGGACGTTCATCATTTTGCTGAAATAATATTAGTAGAACTATGATGTCGCTTCTAGATGTGCATAAAAGCAATTCAGTCATTGTCTTAATAATTGCAGTAAAAAATATGACTTAAAATTTACACGAATTTATTGCGTAAATATTGGCATTTACTCAGCAAATGTGAAGGTTACGTGCAGTTGAAGATATTTGTTCATGTATAAAGAGTAGAAGTGATGTATACTTCATGTTTTGTTAACATTTCCTCCAAGTGCTATCAATACCCAGCGGATATTGAGTTGTTTGGGTTATTTTCAAATGTAGGCTAGGTCAACTGCAACATAAACAGAAACTCATTGAACTCTGAAGTTCTCAATGCTATTTTTCATATTTCTGCGAAGTGCGTTCATTTGGAATACTCTTGATATTTAAAGTGGGCGAAGATTGTCGTAAAGAAATAAATGGATCCAATGTAATTTACATACGCTTATTAATGGTGTGATAAATGCTTGTACTTAGTAAGCTCCAGTATCGCTCAGTGCAGTCAGTTACCGGCCCATGCCTTCCGGTTCCACGCCGTCTTTCGTCTCATTTTTCAATACCAATAGTGCAACGGCTGCTGCTTAATAATAAACCTGCTTTCAGTTTGTGGTTTCCACAACCCATGTGTGAAATGCAATCAAGCTTTTCCAACTTTCCCAACCCAATCTGCTGCAGCATTACTTCTGGTTGCGTACGGTGAAAAAAGTGCACTCAACCTTCCCACACAGTGCGTCTCCGTGCACATTCTCTCTATCCCACGGTGCACTACTTCTTCCTGTTTACTCTCTCGTGGCCTGCACGGTGCCGAAAATTTCTAGCAAGAGAAATGCATGGGGTGGAAAATTTCTCCTACCAAGAGCCGGCAGCATTCCCCAACGCACTGTCGATACATTGAAGTGGCAGCAGAGCCAGAGGGAGAAGGAGACGTTGGTGAAACAGAGATAAAGTTCTTCCTCTTTGCCTTTGCTGTACCTTTTTGGTTTTCGTTTCAGGGCAGCGCTAGCCAAAACGGGTGTCACGCCAGGCAAAAGTGAACGTTGTCGTTTCGACTGCAGTCCGACGACCGAGCATGCACCACGGGCCTTGCACACAACAGCTCTGGAACTACTATGGTGGAACCATCTCACGATGGGCTTTCATAAAATTGAGAGATTTCAGTTTTTGGGGTGTGTTATCTCGTCCAGTAGGGAGACCTGTGGTACTAGTCAGTATGATTAGACTTATGTTGTAATACCAAGGTGGCACGTGAGGTCTACATGGTTTCGTTTGAAGCAGAAGACAGCTAGCGCAAGTTAACATTAGTTCATTTTCTAATGTTAGCTTTTGAACTAGTTATGGTTTGCTGATACTTTGAAATACTGAAACTTTTAAACATGTGCATGAAGTCCATAAAAAAGTTATTTATACTCAAAAGAATGGGTACGTCAAATGCATGATAGATCGTTTTTTCAATCACATTATGACATGTATTTTGCCAATGTCTCCCATGGGTGAGGCATTACCTCTGTCCACTTTTAAGCCCGAGTCAACATCGTCTTAAGTCCAAATGAATGTGATCAGGTTGTGAACAGATTGCTCTCAATAATTTTCCTACGTTTAGACAAAATGGAAGGAATGGAGCAGGACCGGTGGAAGGAGTTATGAAAATCCTATGTTCTGCGTGCATTTTGCCCCCCTTTCGAAGCGCCCGTTGACTTCATGTTACACTTTTCCCGATCTGTTCCTAACGATAGACCACACATGTTGGACAACAACTCAAATAACGCCTACCGAAACATCCACTGAACCCCTTAACCATTGCCGAGCGAGCGGGCATGATGTATGACGTACAGTTTTGAAACATATCTCTCCAACCGAATGGAAGCGTGCGCGGTACGTTCGCGAATATTGCCGGTTCGTTTTGGGATCTGGTAGCATATTGATGGACCAAAATCATCACGAGACATATCGCCGTAAACGAACACGAACTGCCGGGAGTCCGGTATGCGAATGGGTGCTACTTAATCATACAATTAAGCTGTCATACTTTATCAATTAGCTAGTGTCCAACATACTGTGGTTGTGTTTGAGCAGGTCTTTCAGCCAACTACTAGTGAGTTGAACTTTTTTGTGCGAGTTTTGATGCGTATCGGATTAAAATACACGACTCTACTGCATCTAGCCAAAAATATCCATTAACTAATGAAAAGCTGTTTGCCCAAATACACACGTGTGTGTGTGTGTCGGTTTTCGTGGAATAAAATTAATGATGTGGAGGTTGAATTTAATATGCAACGCATATTGCATCTGAATCGTTCGTTATGGTTTGTTTGATGGAAGTAAAATGGCTTTTAAATAACGTTGGAAATTATAATTAAATCAATATCATAATTCTTGTAATCAATGATTTGTTCAGTCCGACATGTTTGACATCAGATATCAGTTGTTGAGGCAGTGCACACGCGTGCAAATACTTTTTATGTTCCTACTCCACACATCAGTTGCATGATTTATATTGCGTGTCTGTCGCAGTAGATTTTTGAATCGTTTTTCTTCCTTTCTTGCTCCAAAAAAAAATTGCCATTGCCAAAATTATCTTTGACACTTTCCCTTTGGAAAGTTTGCCTAACCCACCGGCATTGCGTGCTGTTGAAGCAGCGGATGACCCAACCGCTCCTTTCCAAATGCATTTCAAATCAGTTCAAATCCACTGCAGGCAGTGACTTTCGATTTCCGACAGGAACAGTGGCAAATGAGAGCAATACTTTCGAAATTTATTACACCGTTCCGTAATAACTCATACGATTGAATGTTCGATTTTCTTTTCTCAACTGTGTGATTTCATTTCTTGTGCAAGTGTGACTTTGGTTTAACAGTGTTTGAGGGTTGAAGTGGGGTCGGGGTAAGGGGTGGAAGATATTTTCAATTGTGACAAGTTGTCAAATTTATTATGAAATTTATATCTTCAGACAGTCGGAGTATAAACTAACCAATTTTTCATATCCTCCAAGTCCCAGTCTCTCAATCTCTACCTGGAAGTTAGTCACTAGTCGATTGGTTTTACTTATTACTGTAGCTATATTATTATGTGTGCAGCTTATTCAAAATTTTGAATGAATCATTTTTGGATCAGAGGAAAATTCGTAGATATATGTGTTTTGGTGTATTTTTGTATCTGGAAAAAACAACTCTTACATGTCTGATTCATTTTCACCTCGCTATGAGTAATAACCTTTACAATGATTTGGTGTGTTGAGCGCATTGCAAACAACTCGTTTTGTTTTACCTGTCATGTCATGTTCTAATTGTACTATATTAGTCATATCGGTAACTAATGAATTTAAACAATTTTTATTTTTGAGAACACAACTTTGTCAAGAATTCTTTGAATTTCTGTTTCGCAATATCGGAGGTTGGGGAGTATCTTTCTATGCAAAACAATATCGCCTTTTTGCTGGCTAAATTGAATGGATAACTTCCATTATTAAACATTATTGTGTGATAAACAAGAACAACACATTTTTTTCCCTCAAACCATTACACCTGTTTCTCTTTTCCCACACATCCCTCTGTGTTAATGATCATGGGCAGATGTTTGATTATGATTTCCACAGTGTAACCCTTTTGCAGGTAATGACAAGTTCTCGTCTGATACACTTACCACTAATACTCGCTGTCAAAAGAAGGTCGGAAACGTTTGTCTGTTAACCCGCATTCAAGTGTTTCCGTCTGACCGAATGATGATGCCACCCGCACCGAGACACTGGGTTGCCGCGAGTAAACGCGCGCTGCTTGAAACCGAAACGGACGGCCGACATCCCGCCCCACCTCCCCCTCGATGACCTCTAATAAATCACGTTAAATGCGTACGCATACCACCCTCAACGTCGAACGTCGCCGTCAGCTAGTGGTCCCATCTGGACGAGTTGATTGTTAGGGTGTGGTGGGTGCTGCTACCGGCAGTTATCGAGCGTGAAGATGCTTCCGAAACCGTCCACACTTGGCCAGCCACAGCTTCTCTAGCCATGCCGGGGCGTGTTTGTGTTGAAACGTAAAACCACGGATACATGAATACCTCGTTTTTTATATTTTATTTTTATCGTGGAACGATTAAAGCCAAACTGCTGCTTGCGGGGGTTGTGCGCTAGGGGAGGTGAGAATGGCACATCTTGTGATACCGGCCATAGCTCAATTCATTCAGACGTGGGTGAACCCGTGTGTCATCGAGAGCAAGTGTCTGCTCTAGCGAAAGGATGGACGTATACCGTCGGGAAGCATAGATGTTAGAATTTATGTTACAGAACTGTAAAGTGATACGATACCTCCGTCAGGAAGACCAAGACAGGGCGACGTCCACTCCAATTTTTATGACATCGGTGATATGTGGGTTTCGTTGAGCGAATAAAAGGTTGGAAAGCGATAGCGTGCGTCCTCGCAAAAACAAAACGGTTAACTTCTAACTAACGACTGCTATCAATGAATCTACAGTATAGCAATGTCTCGATGTCCGCAATTAATTTTCCATAAATTCTTCACAACCGAGGCACGCGAACTATTAGTAGCATGTTTTTTTGCTACTTGCATACTTTGTGCGATATTGTGACCTGGTAAAGTCATAATTCTTGCAATGAAAAGTATGTCCCATCGACATATGGCGTCCCACAGTCCTTTTACATCGCCCCGTCGGAAGTATGCCAAATAAAAAGGTCATGGGTAAATTGCTTTTTATTTCACCGCTTACAAACCTGTTGTTTTGCGATAAACAAATTCATAAGTTGAAAATGGCATGTTGCGTTTAGGACTTGAGGAGACCTAGACATGGACACATTCAATCAAGTTCCTAGTAAGGCAAGTCAGGATTATATGGTTTGTGCTAGGGAGTACGCATTAGAAAGCAACAAGAGTCGTTTGGTATTCGGTTCTAAACGATGCAATTATACACTATTATTGTGTACCATGGCAACACAAAACAACAACGGTGGAACTGTGCAGGTCGTAGCCGTTCTGTAGATGCAATTCCCCAACTGTTTGTGGGAAATTTAAAGTTTATAAAGGTCAAGTTCATGTTTCCAGTTGTGTGTATATTGCTGTCGGTTCTGTGTTCTGCCAGTCGTTTGCGGTTTCCGTCCCCAACCACAGCACGGAGAGTCTGCGTATCGTCTCCACATCACCAGCTGTCATCCTCATGTAGATCACTGTGTAGTCTCCTCTATCTTCGATCAAACAGTTGGCATGTTCTAATTGGATGCGCGCGCGCGCGCGTTTGTTTCTTTTTTCCCCCGTTTCGTTTCGTTGCAGGTACTAATTAAAATATCCTCGACACCCGGAGGTCGACCGAATATTTTTCCCCAAGCCGCTTCTGTTCTGCCATGCCGGGTAGTCGTTCCAGTAACAACGATACCGAGCACAACAGGTCCCCTAGAGAGAGCGGCGAGGATTCGGAGGATGAAAGTGAAATTCTAGAGGAAAGTCCCTGCGGAAGATGGCTGAAACGAAAAGAAGAGGTACGTAAACCGGCATGGGCGCGGGCTATATTAAAGATGCAAACAGTGATAAGCTATAAACTTATTTGGTCGATTTTGTGATAACTTCTTCATACAGTGATCCTGTTAGCAGGTTATGTATAAAGGACGCGGGAAGCACGTGTTGTTCGGTTGAGGTGACGCCGTTTATTAAGATTCATCAAGTAGAAGAAGAGGATAGGAAAAGAATGACATGAGCTGTCATTAGGCTTCGTTGCACACAGGGTGATCCTGTGGCCAACAGATCCGATCGGGCCCGGGATTGGATGTCTGTGGTCCGTGCGCAAATACATGTGTGCCGAGTTAACGCTAGTCAAACAGTCCAATATCGCCATCGTTTGCTTGAGCGTCGTACGTTTTCTTCCCATTGTGTATGAACAAATTTTGCAAAATTAATTTGACCTTTCGTCAGCATCACTTGCGACGATAGTAGCGGACGACATTCGATTGATAACAACCGCATTGTTACGTTCTACTCGATAAGCATGGCAGGGGTTCTCAGCAAGAACTCAAATAAAAAAAAAAACATCCATTTCGTTCTCGAACAGCTATTTCAGTTTCCACATCCACTGATATTGAGCAGTTTTATTTGGGAGTTTGTTACCGTACAATGTTACGCTACCAAAACCCTGGATGGAGTGTCATGAATGGACACCGGTTAGTTCAAAACAGATCAACCATCTTTCGCTCTCTAGCCGCGTTGTATGGTGGGTTGTGAACAATCATTCTATTTATTCACTTTGTGCTAACCATCATTCCACTACCGGCACCGGATTTCAATGGCCGCTGGTAAAAGAGAGCGCAGTGATTTATAAACTGAAACTATTCGGAATATTTCCGCCTCGCTATTGTACAACCCTATTTCGCGAAAGGCGAATAGCTAATAGATTTGGTTTGTGTGTCGCTTTTTTTTGTTTCATCACAGTTTTATTTGGTATGCATCTACCTCGTACCGATGCTCAACATTTAACATATGTCTTTAGTCATCGCTCCGGATCCCGGTGAAACCATTTCTGCAGTGATTCATTGCAAAAGGTTTCCGCGGAATGAGCGAAGCTCCATTTTTCTGTTTTGTC
The DNA here is from genome assembly GCA_000349025.1 of Anopheles minimus. NCBI lineage: Eukaryota > Metazoa > Arthropoda > Insecta > Diptera > Culicidae > Anopheles > Anopheles minimus. The sequence continues at coordinate 6,850,044 of KB664255.1, read as the reverse complement.
CGCCTGTGAGAATAACAGTGTGTATGCGGTATGCTGTGCCATGTGCGAAGTTTGCCTAATGAAAACACGTCCAATTAGCCCATAAATTAAAGCATTAATTGTCACATCCTTCGCTCGGGCGAACTGCAGCTTCTGGGCGATAGCACTGGATGAAAATTTCCGATGGGAGTCGAAACGAACGAACTATTTCCGGTTCGCGACGGCATGCATAGAATGTGTGTCCATTTTCGGTGGGTTTGCACACCAATGGCCCTTACGTATTCACGGAGCTGCATCTTTTATATGACGTGCAATGATCGTAACAGCATTTTGAAACGAATTTTGTTCACATGTCTGCATCCAGTGCACTGCAAATGTCGATCCCATGTCGCATTATTTTTCTTCATCAACATCATCAGCCAAGATTCAAGTTTCGCAACGCTGCAACTCTGGTATTTGCGAACAGTAATCCGTGACTCCGTCCGTCCGCTGATACCCCGTACAAGAGATTTCTTGATGCAGTGTAATCTGAACCGATTTCACATCTGTGTCAACTACCACTTTGTAGCGCAATCGATCGAAAGCAATGACTGCAGTTTATCGATGTTTCTTTGACTCTTTGGCATCCAGGGTTTTTTTTTTTGTAGAAGTCACGTACATACTGCATTGGATGTTATTGAATTTCTGTTTCTAAAACATATTGTTTGGCTTTATTGAATTTATTTGAAGAGAAAAATAACTCTTGCAATCAAATACGTTTGAATTCGCTTTATTTTTTTGAAGAAATATATTAAATACTACAGTCATAAAAGCAAATTAGGATATATCCTTTAAATCCGCTGTTGGAATACTTCTTCGTAATTTACTTATTACCTATTCTGTAGATAGTTGAAAAGAAAATGATAGCAAAGGGATAGGAAATGGTTTCCCTGGCCCCTGACACAAATTACCAACGCTCTATCGTAATGGTCCACCAGAAAGCTGCAAGCAGATACCTAACAAGATGCGAACCATAAAAGGATGGTCGTACATAATAAGTTTATTGCGCTTATGTTAGATTTTGCTTGTTTGGTTGATACTCCTGAGGGGAAGTTTTTCATGGTAGCAAAGGATCATCAAGGGAGAACGTCTTGGCGCACACGATTGCAGCTGAAAAGACGGCATCTTCAGGCGACAGAGACACATTGGGCAAGCTGGAAATTTTGTCTGGTCTGGTATTTCTTGTCCCCGTCGTCCGTAAGTCACTTGCAGCGTGAATGCCTTTAAGGAGTAGGAAGCGTTGGTGCACTTTTACATCAAATCTGGTTTTGTAGGCGTAAAAAATGCATTCAATGAGTGATTTATAAACTTCGCAATCCGCCTTCGTTTTTTTTCGCCGTTTGCGATAATTTATTCCTGACGCATTACTCACTGAGACATACCTACGAATGTATGTCTGCTGCTTTGGTAACAATCGGAATAGCAATGCAACCTGAAGACAGAATCATAGAACACGGCTATGTGCACCGATCTCGAAGTGATTGAATTGGTATGCAAAAATGACGTTTGAAGAGGCAACTAACAATGCTTTTCGTGTGGGTGTGCTACTGTGAAGATATAAGAGGGTAATGGCCACGCATTGAACGTACGCATAATTTCACTTTGCAAGAGTCACTTTGAGAGTTAAGTGGAATAGAATGACAGCAGATGTCAGTCTTACATTGTAGCGTCAAGTTTGTTGTACAGTGGATGCTGTGCCTCATATGCACCAACTTCGAGTGAAGACCTGAAGGACCATTCCTCTTACGTTTCATGGGAGATGACCAACGCTAATAGCAGCACCCCTATAAATATCTGTCCCGTATGTGCCCCTCAACGTCGGGATACGAAACGCGCTTAATAGACCAATAATGGTAGCTGTAAAATTTCAAATATTTCACCATTTCTCTATGGACCGCATCCACCAATTTGTGGACCCGAAAGGCTTCCGGAAAGGTGCGAATGATGGCGTGTGGTATAGACACCTTCGCACCAACACCGAGGGCCATGTTTCTTTTGACTTTATCTTTTTTTTTTTGTATGGCAGCGTTAATTTTGCATGAAGCTGCCGAAGCCCTCCACCGAACCGTCTTCGTCTCCGTATGCTACCCATACGCACATCGTTAAAGGAAAGCATCCGACACCGCAACGTCCGCAATAATCTGGCTGGTCGAAGGCGGTAGCGAAAAACGAGCGACGCGCGTATGCTGCATTCGCAGCAGTCACCATGGGCAGACCTTTCTATAAATAGTCACAAAATCAGCATCTAGTCTCGGTGGACGTGGAGTGCGTGGCTTGGGGCTGTATGTGCGGGGTCTAGCTGGGGTGTGTCGTTGGCGAAGACGCCTAAATCTTCTCCCGCTATGCGTCTGCGGCATGTTGGTACGGCATCACCTTAGGTTATTCATCGAGCCCTAAGCATTGCCGCATGTCGTTGGTCCCCGGTTTCCGTACCAGCGACAGTCCTCAATTGAAGTCGTACCCATGACATGACTGGCTTCGAAACGTAGCTACCGCAAAGATGAAGAGATGACTGAACCTCCCCTGGTCACGAAGAATGTCTAGGGAAGGCAAACAAAAAGTTATGCAGTGTTTGCGGAACCTCGTTGGACCTCAGTCTCACTCTTGCAAATTAATTTTTCCTTGCGTTCATTCATTACGTTTTATGTTAACCATATGTAAACCAGTATTGCCTCCATCCTTCTGATGCATTTGGCTATAATGAGACGCACGAAAGCGATAGATATAGGAGGCATGAGTCATTGATACATTGTTTAGCAACTTGGTGACTTAGACTTGGAACTAAAACAAAAGAAACTAAGTAGAACAAATATAGCGATTCGTTCCGTTTGAGACATCTTTTTCTTGTACGGTACTACAGCCTCGATTTTTCTTATGTCTACCATTTCTTGCTTCATTGACTTATGTTTACCTGCACCAGAATGAGATTTTGGAATTGTCCTGTAGTGTGAGAACGTCCCTGTTACCATTTTTAACACCGGGCCTCCTAATATTAGGCTTGTTTTAAAGGAATAAAATAATTTATTTCCCTTTGTCCACACATCAAAGACGCTCAACCCAAATTATATGATGAGCCATCATACCAGCTAAAATGGCTTCTAACATACGACGCATCATCCATCAGCGTGATTACGAAGTTGTTGAAGAAGCGTTACGGTCGGCTCGTTATTGGAGATTGTTGGAGACTTTGTCCGCTGGTGTGGACAATGTTTGCAACGGACGACTCACTAAAACCCGACAAAAAATGACAAGGAAGTTAAAAAGTACTTTCGGGGATGAGAAAATTTCGCTCCACACATCCTGTGTGGCACCATATTTAGCTTTCCCGTGCCTACACTTCACCATCACAATGCTTCCTGTACACGGTTGTGGGCACAAAACTTGCCTGCTTCCGTTATACACGGGGTGGCACTGTATTGCAGGGGTGTCGCTTGGAGTATTTTTTTTTCTTCATATAAATAACCAAAAAACCTCCTGCCCCACGAATTGGCGGCCACCGAACCTTCCGTCCCGAACCTCCGAACCATTTCGCGCGCGCACACTGGCTGGCTGGCAAGTCAAGGCCATGGAATTGCTTTCCGCTTCGACAGGTTCGACGGATCTATTTATTTCTATTTATTGTGTTGTGTTATTTTTCCACCACCGAGCGCCTGTGACGAAACAGCCAATGTTCGCATGTTCGACGCTAACGAACACCGATGCATGCGAAGAAAGTGCAGACATCACGCCAACACACTGGCGCAAAGAAAAATGTGCGCCAATGGCACGATGACTTGGGCAAATGGTCGCTGACTTTTCATGAACTATTCGCCTTGGTTCGTTGGGGCGCTGGCCAAAACGGAAGGAGGCAACAGCTACAGGAACATCAGGATGCGTCGGTAGGTAATGAAATGATGAGGCAACATAAGAAGGGAGAGAGAAAAAAAAAACGATCACACATTAAGGTCGTGGCACGCCTGCCTGCCTGCCAGTGATGGACGGCTAGGTACAACAACTTTCTCCATGGTGAATTATCTCTATCTTGCTTTGTTCGGTTCTTTTTGTCTTTTTTTTCCGTTCATTTTTTAAAAATTCATTTCACACTTAACAATTGCGTGCATCTCGCGATCAACTTGCTACTTGTGCTAAAAAATGTCTGAATGATATCAAATTGTACTCCGACTTTGAGACAATAGGACTTTTGAGTTTAAACTTAGTGATATCTTGTCATCTAGCGTTGGATTAGGCAGTCATATTTCCTCTTAGATTCAAGAATCCTTATAGATGTCTTAGAATCTTTGTAGTCGACTCATGATTTGAATGACTCCTGACTCATAAAAATAACATTTCTCTATAGATTTATTATCTACAACACTCCTCTATTCGTATGTTTGAACTCTATTGCTTCCAAAACCCTCCTCCTCAAAATCCTTTTCATGATAGTGAGAATGTGAAGGTTCCGTTGTTATTATAAACCATAATTGCAAAACAAAACGGCTATTGGTATCGTTTTGTGTTAAAGTTCCGCTGGTAGACTTTTGAATCCGGGCTCCAGCATGTCTGTGTTGTCCTTAAAAGTTTCCTACGGCATACGGCGGTTCTTTTATTTTGTTCGGTATCGGAAATTTTAACATCAACCGCCGTACTGCTCACCAATTAGGCTGCAAGCCTACCGAAGTGCTGCAGTATTATCGCCAAAAAGTGACGCTTGATTGGTCAATCCCTTTACGAGTATGACTGACCCGTCTGTCTCGGCACTCCCGTGGCAAGCATTGACGATTGTAAACATCCCGATAACATTTCCTAACGATCTCTGTATTCTTCGTAGCTTTTTTTCGCTTTGACCCAGCGATTCTTCGTTGTTTTCCGTTGTTTTAACGTTGGTTTTACGATGGGCAGCGGAATTTCCAAGCAATCGCACTCGACACCGGTTTTGGCGTCTGTTACAATTTGGAAGACGGCCAAATAGTGCAAAACACACAGTTTCAAACGCCTAAATGTGGCTTCTCCGATTCCGTTGATCCAATCGGGAAATAGGGTATTGGTGGGTCCGGTGTGTGGCGTAAGGATGTTGCAAAGGGAGCGGCATCCACAGCACATGCCCTTTTGTTGGCACCAAACTCACACCATAGGCAATTTCGTTCCGTTGGAGAAGACCAGCGTGAACTAGCATTGAAACCCGGACTGCTACTGTAAACGTTTTGGGACGAGAAAAAAAGAGAACGCAATATATTGGACTAGAACCAACAATGGCAACCTATCAACGCTAATAAAAACCGTCTCAGTGGAGAGAACCAGAAAAAAACTGTATAAGAAATGTCCTTTAATGTGTCTGCTGTGCAATGATGTAGAAAGTAAAGGCAGCAAATTTGGTAGCATTTTTATTAGACGCTACTTTTCACAAAGTCCTCTAATGAGCGTATAGGTCGTAAAGCGTGGAAAGTATAGGGCCCAAGCGTACCTGACATATATCCAACAAGAATATCCTTGTAGTGCTGAACTGTTAATTCCATCTGTCGCAATTGTTTACTGGTGGATTGAAACAACGACAGTTGGCAACTCGGCAGCATTGATAAAGTGTACGATGTGTTTTGTAACTAGTGCTAACTACCTACTATTGCGGGTCCTTGAGTGTAAAGGCATTTGGTTTATGTTCGCACTCCTACGTGACATCTTGCGCATGGTATGCCTTTGGCCTCGAACTCATTCCCAGCACCTTCTACTGAAGTCAACGGTGGACAACACAAAAAAAACCCTCATAATAAAAACAGCTTATTAGCATTTATGTCTGTTATATAAATAGTCATCTGATGCTTGTTGCCGATCGTCTTTCTGCAAACGTACGGAATGTTTCGTTCTTCCGCTCAACGGCGCAATGCACTGGAATCGATAGTGCATACGCCCACGGCCCAGGGGGAACCGTGTGTCGTACAGATAATTATCACGATGCCGGTCTTACTTTGTTTCATGGATTTATTCTATTGATTTAACCTCGCCGGACGGATACAGAGTGACTAATAGCAGCACTATACAATGTTTCCAACTGATCCCTTGCAGGTGTTTTCGTTTCTGTGCGGGTAACATATTTGTTCGCAAACCCAGATATCGTAGGTGCAAAGGGAACACCCTGATAAGGCGTTAGACGATGGCACAAAAGGCTCCAGCTTGTACTGGATGGTGTGAATATTTAATTTTATACAGGAGTAGTGCTATTGTTTTCCAGGTCAGACCAGGAAAATATATTACTTCAGGATATTAATGTATTTCGAATATTTACTTTGAGAGCGATTGATGCAAATATTTTGTTAAGTAAGAAAGCTAAAGCATTTGAGATAACAAATGAAACAATGTATTAATGACAATATAGCACTTGTCCACTAAAATCGCTCCGTTGGTATAGTGGTCCTCCCATCCCATCCTCACCATTCCCTTCAAGAAGCGAGGCACTTTCTAGCTGCATGGTAAACATTGACTTAGTTTGTCATTAATAGGCTGGCATACAGACGAAAATCATACGACTCTCGTACGAGAATGTATTTGGGACTATTCTGATTGTTGTCTAGGCGTTTTTTCGGTGCTATTTTCATACGTCATATTGGGTTGGCAGTTTATTAAGATTAATTTGCTTATCTCCTCTTCACAATCACACTAGGGAAATTCCCATTTGGTGTGGTACAAAAAACCAACCCTAGCCAGACTCTATTCGATTGGAAAGCGTGAAGCACTGCCGATGGTACGAACGAGATAAACTTTTCATCATAAACTTCTCGAAAGTGTGTATTATATCTTTCCTAAAAAATACACATTGATTTGCTCACACTTTCCGTTTCTGTTTGATTGTAGCAGCGTGTATCATGAGCATCCGATCGTTAGCAATAAAACCATAAATTCTACAGCACGAGTATGTGCATCGTTCAGAAGAAAAAGCATAAACTGTACGGCACTCGATCAAACTGTTGAAAAAGAGCAAAGGTTAGTTTAACTGCACAAATAATTGACTTAGTCTTCGCGCTGTCCATCATTGCGTAGTACTATTGAAAGTTGTAAATTATACTTTACAGCTTTAATTTCTGTTCCTATCTTCGTTTCAATTTCGAAATGGTTTTCAAGTAACATAAAGAGGCATCAGTTATATGATGAATTTAACGAGCTAATTTATGTACTACACGAAGTAAGCGTTAAATTTCCTGCTTAATTATTAGCAGAATTTGAAAATAAATTTTCTTGGATGTTTCATTACTAATGGCTTTATTTTGTAGATGCTAATTAGCACGCGTTGTACTGATGTTCTTCGCTTTGCAATCAGCAAAACAGATTCTACAACCCACCACAAATTTCATTTAATAAGATAAACTCACTTTGCAATTAAGGACGTTTCCTGGACAGCGATAAATAACAAGATCACTTCACGAGTGATGATTCTTTGTCATCCATTTTACTCATTCGCCTTGTTTCGCCTCAATATGGTATGGTACGTTTCGCTACTCCCTAGAAATCGAATTTCATCCGTATTTCAAAAAAGGAAAAGAGATCCCTTCACTATGACTGTGCGTCTTCCCGGAAGGCGTAGTGCAGTTCCGTGACGACAGTTTGTCACAATTCGATGCAAACAACTTGGCACAGTACGATTGCGAACGGTTTTCGATCGATCGCGTGGTGCAGGGTGTTAAACTTTCAGGAAGGCCAATGCAATGTGTATCCTTCCGCACTACCAAACAAGCCGAACACCCCCAGCTTCACCAGTGCAAAGCCCCATTTGGATGTGACTGAAGTTCCGATCGATCGATTGGGCCGTAAACCAGTCTCGACTGTCGGTCGTCAACGATCATCAAGTGATGGAATTCCAGTGTTGCTGTGCGAATACCACCGCTTTGGTTAGTCAGAAACTGGTTTCGATTGGATATTACCGCTACTACTACCGGTTACGTGTGCAAAGGTTGTCTCACCACTCATCAGAAATAGACTCATTGGAGGCTCTGAGGTTGCATGGTTCTCGCGATAGTTAGTCGTAGTGCCACATTCCCCGCCCCAACGACCAGTGAATCCGTCATTGACCTCTAGCAGAAATATGTGCGTGCGTTGTTTGAAGGATCTTAAAATAACCCGTCCAGTTATCTAGCGAACTAATGTCCCTGTCTCTGAAAGGGGTTAGCTTTCGTACTTTGGATTAATTGCTTCCCAATCAATGAACCCAGTTGATTATCGTAACCATTTTTTTCTTTCTTTTTATTGTATATCTCGAAGATCTCCGCTTATTCATAATTCGAATTAGTCGAATATAATTTCTAATAGAGTAAGTATATAGATAAATCTGACCTAATAAAACGAAAGATGGATAGGAATATTAAAAGTGAACAAATGTATAAAAAGAGAATATATACTTTTAGAGTAGTATTCCGTACTCATAAAGAAATTAACATAGCAACATGGAACACAAGAAAATTCCCTTCGTTCATCCAAATGAGGATCAACGTTATGACGCCATTAGCCATAAAGTGGAATTATTCAGCCGTCGACCTAAAGGGGGAAGTGTACCATTTTTGTTGAGCCACTTCAGCAGCATATCTCATCCTCAGTAGTGGGATTATATGGAAAAGCTAAAATTATGCCAACAAATTAATGCCGTAAATTTTAACACTATGGCAAATGAGAGGACACGTGTTACATTTTATCGCTCACGGTAATAAACTGTCACATCTTCCGTAAGAGTTCTGCACACTATTATAACATAACGGAAAACTTGAGTGGTTTATTACAACTTCTCTGGTTAAATGATATTTTAAAATTGTTGCTTGCAAGACCTGCGACAATGAGAACACATAAAAACTATTATTAGGTGGATTTGAGTCAGATTAATTCTTCGTTAGAGATGCGTGAATCCTCAAAAATTTACGATACTACCTTCGATTCTTGAATCCATGCGGACTGATAGATAGATCTATAAGTATGCATGAACTCATGAGTATTCACTCATCTTTGAAAATTAAGAATTCTCTAAGAATTAATGAATTGACACATGATGACTCCGCAAAGAAACATAATTTTAATGATTATTAATAAAATATTCATTCATTCAACACTTACTCCAACACTATCAAACCTGTGAGACGGAAGAAACGAACTAGAATAGCGAAGGTTCTGATGTGTGCTTCGATTATTAATATTCGCACAACACAAAACCCGGCCAGAGAACTTTTAATCCACGTCTCACATATTAACATGTCCGTTACCAGTTAATCCGATGGAAGTGATGCATTTTACAGCTTGTTGATACGCTCATTAGTTGCAGTTACGGTATAATAATTCTTGTGTTCTTACGGTCGTTGTTTGATGCCGTGGGGCGGGCAGCTTTATAGGAAACGCTTTGTAACTAGCATTTGATAGTCATTTCAAAACAACAATGTGACATTTTTCTTTGCCACAACGTTGTGGTGTCATAAAAATGTGCCTCACCTTTGTAGTATGAAGTGAAAATGGAAAATACATCTATATACATCCACAACGCAACGGGGCTCGGGTAGCAGTGGCGTGTAATGCACGAACTTGTCCACTAGCAGTGATAATTTCATGTCCACTAGGATGGCACGTTCCGCTTGCGGCAAGCATCAGATTGATGAAGACATCTGACGACAGCTGCATAAAACATGACCACACGACGAAAGACACACGGTGCATTGCAGGAGATTAGTCTGTTGAAGGCTGAAACAAAGCAGAGAAATAAATTCAAGTGGCAGACATATTTGGGGAGGATGCAAAAAATACCAACGCTCACGTTGCTAAAATAAGCAAAAAAAAAAACAATGATTGTGGTATCAAAATGTTTTTATTTGTGCACATTAGCGCAACATTTCGAGAGCAGTTTTTTTTTGTCAATTCTTTGAAACAATATTGTTGATGTGGTTGCGGAAATTTCAAGAGCATTCTACTGCTGTCGGTGGTCCACCACTACCAACCCGGCAAGTCACAGGTCAGACATGATTGGGCAAACTCTCCGCGCCCGTGTTGATGGAAATTTGAGTGTGCGTTATGGCCAGCAGATGATCGTATCGAAAGATATTGAAGAAGACAAGCGCAGCAACGTGTTCGAGAGGTTTTAAAATTAGCGAAAGGTTTGTTGAAAGTTTGATTTATTAATGGTCTCCGTATTTATATATATATACGGCCAGATAAATCTTTAAAACCTGCCTCAATATGATGGATGGAATAATTATGCATTTGTTGCTAACGAGCGCGCGCTGCTCGACGTTATTGATTTGCACCTTCTTTTTCCTTTTTTGTTTTGCTTTAATTTGGTTATCTAATGTGTGTTTCTACACCCTCTCTGCAACATTCTCGCAAAGGGAACGGTTTTATGATCGCACAAAGCGTAGAAAAAGGCAAACAATTTGGTAGCTATAAATTATTCCAAAATAAATCGAAAACATTTCTACCACCCTTCGTGGTGGGTTGGCATTATGAATGAATGTGAAAGAGACGGGAGGTGGCCTCTACAGCACGGTTGATTCAATGAAAGTAGTCGCTGTTGAGCGACTCCATAAAACTCCAAACATAAACCGCCAACCGTGCACATCAAGTGCTCATGTTCGGTGCGCTAAAGCGATAGTAGGATGGGGCGAGCAGATATAAAATTGCCCCGATTAGACAGAGAAGGGCGAAGAGCTGATTCGAACTCCAGAACGGAACCCGGACGAAGAGTTTTGGTAAACTTCAACATTCTGGGTTGTTTCTGCGCCATGCGGTCGTCGATCGTAGTGCAAAGAGATCCTGCTTGTTCGAAACTACCTACCGTTTGCCGGTTGTGGAGCGCTGAACCGCGAAACATGAGCCAGAACTGCAAACATCAGTGGCAACCGAACTCATGCGTCATTAAACGGGAAAGATTTATTTATATTTGCAAAATATTTTATGCGATTCCTTCGCCGTGCCGCTATGTGTGCTGATGATGTGGAACTACTAGATGTTGGTGTTGGACGATAAAAAAACTAGTGTGTTGATCGTTCACATCGGTTTTGGCAGGTTTTGTGTATTTTCTTGCTACAAAACACGATTAGTATCGCACATGGCAAAATGTTCGCTCTGTTTCGATCGTTCCATTACGATACGGACGATCTGTTGCGTAGCTGTACAGAGACAATAAAGTTTTAATGCATCCCCACACGTAGCTGAGCGGGTCAGTTATCTTTCGTTGTGGTTCATTCCGGTGCAAGCTGTGTGCTGTGATTTGCAAGCCACCTATATCACCAACACCGCATTCCTGCGTTTATGCAAATACGCAAACAACATTGTATCGCAAACCGCTCCAGAAAAAGTCCCGCAAAACGTCCGTATAAGGTCGTTGTAACTGTGGTAGCAAAACATCACCATTCGAGGCGACCGCTCTTATGTTTCTATCAAACAAAGCAAAACAAGGCAGGGTTTAGAGTATTGCATGACTTCCTCATTTTTCTTTCGTCGAACCGCAAACGTGCCAGTTATACATAGCATCACTTTTGCTTATTTATTGTTCGTGGGAAGTTTGTCGCAACGGGAGTACAAATATCCCCACGCAATTGTCGGTTGAGGATTATGTTGCAAAATGATCTATTATCAAAAATAAAATTGAAGAAAAAAATGCTTTTCCATGCAGGATGGTAGAGAAGATGACAAAGCTTGAGTTCCATTCCGTCCATCTCTTCATAGACTTCAAGGTCAAGGCATACCCTGTGTAAACTTTAAGACGCATTGAGCTTTTTTAGAATCCCCGGCCAAACTTGGAAGGCTTGTAGGAATAACAATTATCTATGTCACATTCCTCTTAATGGTGATGGGATACTCTCCAGGATCACTGCACCCATCAAGGAAATGTGCTAGATTGTCTACTCTTCCAACCCATCGCAAGAAAGGTGTATCCGCAACTCGGGAGAAGTAACTTTAGAACCTATCTTCTATAGGTCAATCCAAACTTTTGTCAACATAGATGTCATGGACATAATTGGTTTACGGTTCTTCGACTTAGCTTAGCAGACCGATCAGGTAGCGAATATCCTCGAGTTGAAGATTAACGAGACGAAAAAAAATGATGGTGGAACCTCCAACGGCCATTCTAATAAGCTCTGACCTACTCAGCGGTGACGTGATTGTACTAATGAAGTCGTCCAACATTAACTTATCATAAGTCAAAGGTCAGCACCGACAATATAACATGTTGAGATACGATGCTGGCCACCAATAGGGTATTCTACAGTCTGGGGAAATTACTCCACTCAAAACACCTGTCGTGACTGTTGGAGCTGAGATTATATAGAACCTTTATAGCTCCAGTATTCACATACGCCTCTGAGACATGGACCCTCTCCAAAGCGGTTGAAGTCCTCTTAGCTGCGAATCCTCGAAAATATGTGGAGGAGTCTGGATATTCGTGAGTTTTGTACAACGAATTAGAATACCCAGGTTCCGATGGGCTGGTCATTTCATGTGAAATTATGAAATCGAAGCCATAGTCAGCCTAAAGAAGTTATGCATTAGCTCAAGCATTTCGAGGAAGATTTCGCGGACTGTGCTGGTCTTCAGTAGAGCATCCTTTTGGAAAATGTTTTTGGGGGTCATTAAATTTCACAAAATTGTTCATAAAACAAAAATGAACTGGTAACTGCTGGAATTACAACATGGCCAAATAACGCCACAAAGTATACGCAGTCTTAAATCAAAACCAACCCGTGTTTAGAAGGCTAGACATTCGTTTTGTTTACGTTTTGCGTTGGTGCGCCAGGGACGTGATAGTATGCGAATAAGCTCAGCTCTGTACTACGATGTGTGTAAAAGACTGTTGCACAACCCGTTGTACTACACTGATAAGCTGGCTTTCCTACGGGCTACTGAATGAGACTCCTGACGAGCTGTCCAGTCCGGTATAACAAAGAACCGGCGGGAAGAAGAAAAAACCTCAGACAAAGAGATACAGCGTACTACCCGATAAGGGAGCTGATAGTAAAGGGGGTGAAAGATGAATCGGTTTGCAAAACCCCGTGGAAGAATAATTATGGCAGCGATCAATTATTAACTGTTTGATGCAATGAGTTCTCCGATTGCATATAAAACTCAATGTGATTCACCAAAAACAATACGATTTATTTCCTGTTCCCCGTCGGTTCGTCACTACTTGTGAGGATCGAACAAACTGCGTATTAATCGACGCGTGCTTCACACTAACATTCCACCTTAAAAACCATCACCGTAGCAACGTTTCAAGTACAACCTGTTCCGAACAAGTATACTCCCATCCTGCTGTGCGCAAAAAAAGACCATTGCAAACCTTGACCCGTCACTTTGCGGCTTGTCAAGGAAGCAAATCCGACCAAATAAAACTTGCGACTGAGTTAGACCGGGCGCTCCAAACTTCGCGTCCAACATCTTTCATCCGCTTCTTACGCAGGCCTCGCTCGTCGCTCCCTTTCGGTGGGTGTGGGTCGTTACGGTGTTTTGTGTGTTTCTGTTTTGCCATATCTTACCTTTGAAGGGCGTTCTTCGCACTCATAACGGTTTATGTAAAGTGAAATAAATCGCGACAGCACAATAGGATAACAATAGATAGCGCGCACAGTCAACGTGGAGGAGGGGTTTGGCAAAAAACAACCACATTAATGTATGAGAAGACGTCAGATGTTTAGACACAGTGTTGCTGCTACTTCTTCGGAGCGATACTACGCAGTAGCGATGCTTTTCAGACCGGTCCGTTGTCGTCTGGTTGGATGTGAATGTCACTCATCTATGCACTCGGAGATGGATTGTGTGCTTCGGGTTTTTTTGCAGATTAGGATGTTTCAAATGTTTTGTTCTTGCTTGTAAATTGAATTAAAAAAATTTGGTGGTTTGAATGGTTTGTCATACGTAGTCAGTACTTCGACTTTTGTTTTGTTGTCAATTATTATTATTAAATATAAATTATAGTTTTAGTTTTTTTCTACTCAACATTCAAACGATGTTTCTTCTGTTTGTGTGTCACTGTGAAGGAAATTCTGGCCACCATTGTACCAACCGTAAAGCAATCATTGATGGGGGCGAGTATGCAAGAAAAATAAAATAAACCGTTTCACGGCTTATTATCTCGCGAAACTTCGCGTTCATGGGACATTAGGCACACTGCTATTGGAGAGGTTAGGTGCGTCTCCGTGTGCATGATGATGTCGCGCAGGAGTAAACGAAAAATGGTTTGGCGCCAATGATTGATGCCATAGTTGACGCTGGCACTGTGTTACTGATGGTGTAATCCGAATGTCCCACCGTTGGTGTGTATGTGTAATTGATGTTTGGCTACAGTGCTACGACCGGTCATGATTAGCTGTTGGCCTAAATTCAAATAATGTCTCTCATCGCTAGGTAGGGCGAGAGGAGTACACTCTCTCCCAGACCACCTCGACGAGAAGAACCATAATTCGCTTTTTCTTTATTTTTCATTGAGGAAAACTTTTGCCGGGAAAAGTGTATTGCATTGTGGCAAAGGCGAACGTGTGTACCGACCACACTCTTGGCCGAGTGTTTGTGTTCGCACGGCACCCAAATTAGTTTGAACTTCAATTTGAATCGACTGTTACACAATCGAAGAAACGAACCAATGGACATTGTTGTGATGCTGGCGACTAGTTAGAACATGCGCTAGATTGAGTTTTGTAGCAAACAAATGTTCGGGCAGCAAAGTTGTGCCGTGAGCCAATTTCACAATCGCACAGTTTAGGGTTCGTTTAATGAGACCAGTCAATTAGAATTAATTGCTTTTTAACTCGCTCCGAAAGGCGTAATCAAAAAACGGTTTTGCTATTAAGTTTATCGCTTAAGAGTGACCTTTCTGCCGTTTGGTTGCAATGACCGCTAAAGCCAAATGATTTGCATACCATTACACTCTGTCTGAACAAATCATAGAAAAAAATATATATTCGAGGTATTGAAGTTTTGTTTTGTTAAAAATTGTCGCATTGTAAAGACATATACATTTATTGTCATGGATTAATGGATATACCTTTTATAGCTTTAAAATCCACACTAAAGGAAACACTGTCGTTCTTCGTCCTGTTAAAATATTTCGCAACACTGTCAAATCATACCCGTCCCAAGAAAAAGTCTTATCTGAATGTGGTTTGTAGAGGGTTTGATTTCTACGAAATGTTGTATACCAACTCTTATCATTTTCGCTCAAATGTTATGCTAATGGATGATTGAACCGCATGCGTGTGGTTAACAATGAAAACGGACATCCGCATTGTCAAAATGAGAGGTTAGAGATAGGACAAGAATATTGGTGTAAAACAATTATAGCTAAAGGTGTTATCTCGCCGGTTTGGTTCCTTTAAATTAACTTAAGATCTGCGTTACGGGCAATATAGTCAGGCCGTCATTATTTAAATAAAACACGGTTTCAGAAATATTTAGTTCTTACTGACAACAGGTCACCACAACTGGTGATAACTAAAAGTGTATAATGTATTGTGGAAGGAGTTGTTTTTGCAGTTTCATTTTACTTTCCGGTATACTATTTTAAAAAAAAATTAGAGTTTTTTTTTGTTCTTAGGGCTTTTCAGTATGTATCTTGACCTAGCGCATCAAAAGTGTATACTATGAATTGAATTGTTTTGCTCTATTCAAACGTTTGTTCTTGGACAGGAAATCACACCATATATTGTGTAATCGTAAATTATATCTCACTTGGCGCCGTTTAACCGGCGCGCTGACAAGTTACATCAATGATTCGCACAACGAGTTGGAAATGTTGAACCCATTCGCCTTCCACTTAAACGCTGGCCTCGCATTTGACTCGTTTTCTATGTTTGCTTTGAAGCTATGATTAAATAATTGGTGACTAACGAACCAAGCACAAGCACTACGCCTCGCGGAATGGGCCACTACTCTGTGCTCAAGTGGCCGTGATTTGTTGGTTGAAAAAAGAAAATATAATATCACTAGAGCTGCAACGTGAATTGAATTCAATCTGAAACATTTTGCGCAAAAGGGATAAATTTTCCTTACGCTTAACAGTGGCAGATCGGTAGGTGAAATGTACCTTGTAATGCGGGACAATGTGTACAATGTACTGTCCAAACAAGCACAACATTCAATAAACACATCGCCGAATGTCCCTAGCGCCGGTTCTATGCCCTTGAAGAAAATGCCTTGACTCATTAAAGAAGAAACGGCAAAGGCCGGAAGACGGCGGCAAGCACAATGTTTTCTGTCTTTCGCGACTGTTTATCATTACCACCCACCCATCGTACATCAATCATACGTCCGAACCGAGTGCGGTCACAAATATTGGAATTTATTTACCGTTTCGCTACTCAGCCACACGTCAAAACCATTTTAATGGGGATTGAGCCGCTGTCAAATAGTCGGCCCAAATATAGAAACAAACGCAAAAATTGACGAATTTTAGCTTTAGGCCACCGTCGCACACTAGCGTTTATTACATGCGTAGGATTAATGTGCTATAATGTTACTATAAATTACGATAAGAAGCATCTTTCGCAGCACAAAACTAAACCGACTTGAAAGTGTATCGTCTCGTACGGCTCTCCTCCTGTGGCGGGGTACATAGTGCGCAGCTAATTGAACTCGATCCGCGAATGACGCAGCTTGGAACGGTTGAAACCAGCTGTGCTATCAAACAATACACAGAACGCACGAACACCGCCCCTTTTCCACACACACACACAGACACGCAGACATACAATCACAAATGTACGGACACCTTCAGACGTAGTGTGCCCCTGAGTGGTTGTTCTAGTCTGGTCTAGGCACATTTATGGCGCAGGGATCTCTGGGGCGGTGAAGGGATCGCTAGTGAGGAGAGACGGGTGACTTGGCGCAAACGCTCGGTTCAAACACTTATAATGGTGGTTTACTGCGTCAAAGCATTTATTTCCTCCCTCTGCCTCGCCTCACAGTACCGCTAAACCTTGTGTTTAATTAAGCGACGTTGGCGCCATCGCTTATCGGGTTTTGTCCTCCCCGTCACGAGGATCACCGGAACCAGGCTTGTTTTTTTTTTTTTTGGTCGGTGTCTACCCTACACTTGTGCGTTGCCATTGCAAGGTGCAGATGAAGGAATGTGGCACGTCACACCGACCCAGACGGTAACACGAGAACGAAATATTCTCCAAGAGCAGCGTACAGGTGGGAAAGATAGAACGCGCATGGCAAGAGCTAACGGAAACAGGTTGCCTACAATATTACAACGCGCTTACATACCGCTGTAAATGGGGGATGGTAGGATGTAAATGGAAACTTTAGTTCCAAATCTGTTTGCTTCCCTCGCTTCCCTTTGCGCTACGCAAGCGGAAGAAATACAATCTAACCTTCGTGTGTAAAGAAAAAATGCGTGCAATGCACTGCTGCCCAGTACACCGGGAGTCACGTGCAATTGAAAGCCGCAAAACCACGGCATTCAAACGTTCGGTTTGTTTATCATTCGTACCCATCCCCCATAATCACGTTCGTACCGGGTTATCTACGCTGTTTGTACGCCATGGTGATGGGCCCAACACACAAAGGGTGAATAAAGAAGGGACAGGATGGTTTATAAACACGCGTGCCGTAGTACTTTTTAAAGGTCACGGTCTAGTTTCGTGATAATTAGAGAAGAGGGCGATCGATACTATACTAGTTTCAGCTTTTGAGATTGCAAACAAGGGAAGATTTGTTGGCAGAAAAGTTGATTTTAATAATGCTTACTTGTAGAAAATATTTTGAATAAGTGCAAAATAACCCTTGAACCAACTTAATCATTCGATAGTCTTCGAGATATACTATTTATAGCCCCTATTATAAATTGCAAAAGCTGACTGTCAGATTTCACTTATTGACAGATTGGTATTTATACTAGCGCTATTTCTTTTGATAACTTTGATTGGGATTTCCATGGTTAAATATTCGTAATCCGTATTCGAGGGTTTTTTGACAGCAGTTATCATGTTTCGTGTGTATTAACTATCTTGGAAAATAGCTGGAATTTCCATTGCTGATTGGTTTAACCACACGGTGACAAATATGTTACATGTCTTGGTAAACTATGTCTAGTTGATTTTGACATATTTTTCCACGAAAGTAACAACTAAAGTTATCGAGTTTAAAAGGGTTACACAAACTTACTGTTTACTACGAGATAAAAGCTGTTAAATGAGTTTTGACGCTCAAATGCCTTAAAAAATTCTGGAATTTCCACGTCAGGGTTCGATCATACTTTTAGGTATTAAGCTTATACCTTCATATGTCATCCGTCATACACTCGAGCGAACAGTTAATTGATGGTTTTATTTGCATTAGTAAAATGTGGAAAATGTTTTTGGCAGCTTAAATTCCCTTGTAGACAGATTTTTCTTTAAAAAAAACATCAATTTATTTTTCACGGTGAAGTAAAAGCCCTCAAACCTCCCAAATGTTTTTCCAATATCCTATCAAATTTTTTTATTAGATTAGAGGATCCTAATGTGAATATTTTCTTATTTAGAATTTTTGCTTTTAGAATTTCAAAATACTTTATAAAATACTTCAAGATACAAATTTTAACAAATAATCTTAAACAAATTGAAACAAAATTAATTGGTTGCTATTACATGTATTATAAATTTTCTGTTTTCTTGTTTCTTTGTTTTTTTTTTTTAAGAAGCTCACTGAGCTGTCAAGTTTCGAAATCCGCTTATATCGGATACTTTTTATTTCCGGAACAATCTGAAGCACCAGGAACAACCTTGAGCTAAAAAATGCATTTTGCACTGTTTTAAACACGTCCCGTCTCAACATCTGTCAGTATGCATTGTTTCGCATTGTTTAATTTTGGTTCCCTTCGTTCTACAAACTTATCAATCGATCTTACGCTCGAAGGTCGCCGTCGTACTTTAGCTTCGCCCACTGAGAGAGAGTGTTGGGATTTTGTTTACACCGGGTAGGTTCTCTTCCTACAACCAGCAGCAGCAGAGGAACAAATCCACAACCACCCACACTCGTCTCTTGGATTGGCGATGTAAAGCTGCTCTTCCTGTGTCCTCCTGTCCCGCTGCTCTCCCAACCCTCTCCACCGTCAACCCAAAGGCAAACAGCAAAGGTATAATTATTCGGTTAAAATTCTTCGCGCGCCTCGCTACTCATTTGTGTGGGCAAGATATGTGTTTGTTTGTTCTTGTACCTTTCTTTTTTCGTGAAGCGTGCGGACGGGTTTTTGATAGCGCAAGTGAAACGATCGAGAGGCGCCACATTTGGTCGATTGAAAACGTCGCAGTGGACGACGGTTGTCGTGCATGTGCAACGCGATTTGATGATGGGTGGTCAATCTCGGTGGGATGAGACAAGTGAGACAAGTTAAAGGGTCAGTCTGTGAATGATGACCCGCGTCACACGTTTGTTTTCGTCGCTTATTTATAGTTGCAGTTCGAATGCAGTTTTCCGTACAGCAGGTTGCCTGTGGTGGAAGGGTCAGAGGAATGTGGGAGACTCGGCAGGCAAAATAATGCTAAAAGGACAGATGGATGGGTGGGTTCGAATCCGGAACAAGGTTTTCCAAACAATCGATCATGAAGAAACATTAATTAAAGGCTTATAATTAGGTGCGATGCTGGTACTATCCTTTATAATAAGCTTTATTACACTTCGACGAATGATTACTTAAGGTAATTATGCAAAGTAGCAAACATTTCGGAATTATCATCTGCAACATTGTTCCTTAAAATTTATTACACAAATCTGTACTGATAGCTGCTAAAAAAGAGAAAGATGTTTGTTTATCGGTCAGTTGCGATTGTCCTTGGTATAATTTTAGTCAGCAGGTGCACATTAACATCTACACAAAACCACTTGCTAGCCTAGCCACACGACACATTGCTTAGGTTGGTGCAGTTGCTTCTAAATGCAGCATCTAGAACACGATAAAGAATATCGTTGAGTTATAAATAGGTCGACTTCGTATAAATAAATCATACTCATTTAATGAGAATTAGCAACAGATCAAAATAAACGATAAGCAATCAATAGAATGTGGTAGATGTAAGTCGTAATACTGACCGGGGCCATATTTATAGTGAATGTTTATTACAAATCGCTGATTGTTGTTAATCAACGATGCATATTCATACTTAAATTATTTCATTAATATTGACGTCAAACATTATAATTAATCGAACTTGGACAAAAAAGTATACAATATCTTCATATAAATTTAGTATTCATTCATGTTTACTTAAACATAATAAAAGCTACATTTTGAATTGAATAATACCTCATAGGCTTTCGCACCTTGCACAATGAAGATGACACGTTCATTAGTGTCTAGAGTTTGTGATTCGACGGTCTATCACCGACTTGCCAGACAGACTAAGCGCACACGCGAGACAGCTGTACACTTTCCCCAAGTACATTCTCCACTTTGCATAACTGCTTTAGTTTGCCTTCCCCAACATATGGTATCATATCGTCAGCGGGCTTGGTACCACCATACAAGAACATTGGAACCAAAAAAAGTGTTAATGAATATTAAAACATGACACCTAATTAAAAATAAAACCATTGGCTTACCCGGCGTTTCCACCCAACATCCGCCTACTGCTACTCCTCGATATAATCTAATCCCAAGCACGAAGGGCCCAAGATTCTGTCAACCAGCGCAACGCGACAGTCCGTCCGGTTTCCTCGGTTCATTACCGACTATTAGAGGCAATGGCTTTAGTTTGCATGGTGGAAGAGATGTACATTTCCACACTAATTAAGCATTTTTCGACTGACCTTTACTACCACCTAGTGGCAAGAATTTAGGTAGGTGGATAAGCTTCGATTTTCCCGACATCGTCGCACAAAGGCTCCTCCCTATCCTGTCTGCCAGTCAACTACGAAAAACATGTTTGCCCACATCATTTCCGAAATCCACACCCATTGGACTCAGCAGCCGCAGTCCATTTGAATCCGTAAACCCAAAGCAATCTGTCGGCTTTCGCATAGAAATAATCAATCCAGCAATCCACTGCCCTATAGAGGGATGCCTTTCTGTGGACGACTGGTGTATGATTGTATGTTCGTACAAAAAAAAAGAGAAAGATGCTGCTGTTGATCTAAATCCACCCTTCAACCTGAATGTTTTCCAAGGACACTGGCGAGACGGAATAAATATTAATACGGTTCGCTATCAGTAACAATTACGTCTGGATCCAGATCCTGAATTAAATATATCCTCCAGTGCCGTTCGTTCTGTGAATGGTACCGGCGGATACGTGCCTCAACAAAAGAACGTCGGGAAATTCGATATCTTGTGTTTTAGTTGTATTAGAAAACATTCAGGCTTTGATCAAAAAGAGAGATATTGGGTTACAAAAATGTGTTATCATGTAAACTCAGAACTAAAGGAGTTATACATTTACATGTTGTGTTGCTTTGCACAGTTTATTTAATCATAATTGATAAAACTTTGATGAAGTCAGCTGTCCAAACGAACCAATTGATTGTTTTTTTTTTTCGAATGCTTGCTCTCGAAGTCTATAAAGAGCGGTTAGTTATGACTTTGCTCAGACGGAATCGATTCTTTCGAAGTACATAAAGTCCAAATGCCAGCATGAAAATGGCACGATACTGGTGCGGAACGGTTCCATTCTTGTTCTGATTTTATGCTGCCACATTCATAATAACATCGATGCGGACGCCATCATCGCAATGATGATGGAAAACGGATGGGCCTATCTGCTGGTCCTTGCTGTTCTGGGAAGGGGGAAAAATTGGGTGGAAGATGCGGGAACTACAGTCTTGAATCGCAGATGTATTTGGGTGTTGTTACTGTACAAAGTTATTGGGAACCTTAGGGAAAGAGATACGTAAGTTCGCAAAAGCTTCCATTGCGCGAAGTACTTTTTTTTGGAAGGCTTTGCAAAAAGGGGGTTTATTTTTCGGTGCACCATTGAGTTTTCCCAAAAACTGCGGTGTTGGCCTTGAGCGAACTGTTTTTCGCAATCTCAGCACCGACTCTTTCCGTCACGTTCGCATCCAAATTGAATTTATTCCATTTCGCATTTGGTCAGTGCGCGAGACCGGCACATAAGCACAAACTTGATTATCTGTTTCGACTGCAAAAGATCAGACCAATAATAAGCTAAATATTGTTTTTTTTTTTTTTCCTATTCCCAGTTCATCAGTGCTTATTTTGCAAATGTATTTATTTACGTTTTTCTCTCTCTCTCCGACAGGTCGAACAGCGCGATGTTCCCGGTATCGACTGTGCCCATTTGGCGATGGATACCGAGGAAGGTGTCGAAGTCGTGTGGAACGAGGTGCAGTTTTCCGAGCGGAAAAACTTCAAATCGCAAGAAGAAAAAATACAACTAGTATTCGAAAACCTAACACAGTTAGAACATCCAAACATAGTCAAATTTCACCGTTACTGGACGGACACGCATAACGATAAGCCTAGGGTAAGGAGGATTTTCGAAAGGATCAAACTACTAGTGTTGGGTGAATCTGGCTGAATGACTCTGA
>KB664255.1:6763510-6819611 GCA_000349025.1 Anopheles minimus | reverse complement strand
GTGGGGGGGTTTTGTGTGGAATCATGGTTCCGATCTCTTGATGATGCTTCCATTACTTGAGTCTATTCGTGTTTTTATCACTTATAATTCTGCTTGCCATGTACCGCGCCACACATCAGCGGGATCGTAAGCATGAGCGGTAATTAATTGAAACTGAAACGAGCTGGCGATCATGTTGTACGAATGAAATGCACGTGAGTTAAAACAGCTTCTAAGAATATGCGACATACAAAATTATCGCTTTCATTGGAGTAAGGACAGTTGGTAAGTGGTAGATATAGTAAACTAGATGTAAGGTAAAGCAGATAGATGTAGAGATTGAAAATCTCTAACAAATACTTATATTAACGGAATGGAAGACTACTAGCGGGGAGATAGGTTCACCACCAACCCAATCTAGATAAGCGACCGAGGTGCGAACGAGTGATCTAATCGCGGTCGATGACAGTACCTTTAGGATCATTAACTGACCGTCACGTTCTATAATCCAACAGGCCGTCGATGCACAGTGGTGCAGATTTTGTTCCCGCAAGCATCTTGTCGTGAGCCCATACGCCTGAAACTGCTGTGTCCTGATCTACTAGGCTAAAATGATTGATAAATGCACGACGGCGTGTGTGTGTGTATGTGTGCGACCCCACATAAGACGTTTATTTTACTAAACCAAATAAAACTCTACCAATGCGTGATACAACTAATAAATTAAATTGAAATAAGCGAGACGGTAGTGTAATTGTAAACGGTCGTAAACATATTACTATTGAACCATACTATCTTTCCCACACGCACACAAAAGGCGCAGCAAAGATGCACAGTGTCTTGTGTACGCAGCTCTCGGAACGTCATGAAATCCTGTATAAGAAATCAATTCTATTCAACTATAGTCATTTAAATTGTATTAAAAAGTAACGTCAGCTTGCTTTCGAAAGTGCTACCAGTGCATGCGGGGTACGGTTTTGTTTGGGAAGTAAAGGGGCGAATATGGAGAACAAATACGGACACATTTTCCTCCCCAAAACAACAATCTAACCGGTCATCATGTTGCAGACAACTTAGTGCGGATTGTGGGCTTACAACAAGTGCCGGAAGAATGTGAACGAATGAGATTCAAAAATTAAAACACACACAACAAAACAATACAGAAAAAGGTAAAAATGGGATTGAATGTGAATTGGCGCTTTCCTTAGAAGAGCGTGAGGTTGAACATCGATATCGTTGTAATCGAAACAGGTGAGATAGGTCGGTAATAAATTGTGAACTGTGAGGCAAAGAAGTATGATGAACGATGAAAAGATCTGGTATTCAAGCATAGGAGGAAAATAATAAAAGTGCCCATGAACGGGGTTTAACGCTACAGCATTCGACTGAACGTGCAAGAAGCAGCCGGGTTCCACGGTTAGGGATGTGTACTGGACATACTAATATTAAAACACTGAAAAATGTGTGAACAAAATAACACAAAATGAAAGAAATTTTCGACCACCAAAACCAAATCACTACCGGGTAAGTAATAGTGATGGATAAAAACCTTATCTTTTGGGAGGATGTAGGATGATTCCAACTCTGGGACATTCAGAGGTCGACTCCCGAGTATCTTGGAACCATCATAGGTTATGGAGCGGGTTTTATAAAATTCCATGAAACGTTACAGGGAACTCTCTCAAAATCTGTAAATGCTGTTAGAAAACCTATGGATTCAATACCTACTGATCAATCCGAAAGGGTGTGTTAGAAAAACTGTGGAAAGTCGGTTAAACCTCATCTGGAAACCCATAGAAAACTATTGACATGATAATCCCCGTAAACTCTGAGAAAAAAAATCCTTGGAACTGGGCTGTTGGTAGTAATCAATCGTCTTCCGAATGAATTATAGTGTTATTGCTACGCAGATCTTCGACGTACCCCAAGATTCCAAAATAGAGTCTGAAGTATACGGAGTAACAGCGATATGAATTCCGATTGTGTATTGTCAGATTCGGAATAAATTCGTGAACCCACTCAGCATTTTCCATCCCCAGAAAATACCTCACAAAACGACCTGATCATTTCAGTTCCTGCTACGCATTGCAACCGTCAGTTCAAACGCTGTTTTGATTTCGCCGATTAGTTTTCGACCGGACGGTATAAACCACTCACACACACCAACAAAGAAAAGGCCAAACTGACAGCACATTATAAACAATCGAAATGTGTGGAGAATGTGCACATAAAGTGGAAATCGAATAAGTTTCAGAAGGCTTAAAGTTACCAGAAAAACGTTTTTAGTGATAAAATATCAAACACGTGGTCACTAGCTGCCGGGTGCTGATGTAGCGGGTTTCAAATCCCGCTAGCTGTTGCGAAAATCCGGTGCAACTCCGAGCGCATCAACATCCCCACGAGGGCATGAACGGTAGTGGTTTCGTAATGAAGAACAACAGCAGCAACAGCAGCACAAGAACATAACAACCAAAGCATAGCGTGGAAAATACTTGGCGGGGGAGTTCTCAACGGAGAAAAATAGCCTTCCCGGTCGTTGCCGTTGGGCATGTGTGTGGAGAAGCATCGCGTTGAAAAGCCAAAAGCCGCTTGGTGTAAGGTTAGCTCTTTCTCGCCCAGCACTACCCAGTTGATTGCATACCGGGTCGATGATGTGTAGCGCAGTGTAGTGATCGGGGATTTTTTATTGTTTTGGTTTTGGTACTGCAAACGACTAAAAAGTTCTATCGTGTGTGTTATGGGAATCAATTTGGCACTTTCGCCGTAACAGTGCAAACCACCTTCAGCTGCAGCGACACTAACCTGCAAGTGCATACATAATTGATGAAGGGTTAAAGAAAACAACGGTTCTTTCCTGTGACTAACATCGTCGAGACGCGTTGCGTTCGAGATCTTTAGCCCCCCTGTAAAGGTTTTTTTTTTTGTTATTTTGGTCGGTGGGAAAAGTAACTGTATCGGGCGGGTGAAAAAGCAAAGCAACGCATGCTTTTCTCCTGTCACGCTGCTAGAGGTAAACGTTGCACAGAAGAGCCTTCTGGTGCAAAACCAAGTGCGCACAGTATCGTCACCCCAAACTGTGATTTTTATTCGCTAATCGATTGTGCAAGATTGCGTTAGCGCGGTACACGCGCGTGTAGTGGAGTGTAGGTCGTGTGCAATAGTGGTGCGTGATTGCACACCATCGGCCGTTGACGAAATTAGCACGCAACACATTCGAAGGATTCGCAAAAACGTATCCGGTTCCGGTCAATGTTGCCAACTAGCGAATAGATTTGTTTAAACAGTACGAGCCAAACCAACGATGGTCGCCTGGATGGTGGCCCACAAGCGGCACGTCCGTATACTGCTGGTCGGTGATCAGGGTGTCGGCAAGACATCGCTCATCCTATCGCTGGTGAGTGAAGAGTTCCCGGAAGATGTGCCACTCAAGGCTGAAGAAATCACCATACCGGCGGATGTGACACCGGAGCAGGTTCCCACCAACATTGTCGATTATTCCGGTAGGTAGCAAAGCGGGGTCTGCCGTTTACCGTATCGCAGTTAATCATCGAGTTTGGCCCCATTTTTTAGCGGCAGAACAATCGGATGAAGCGCTCGCAGAAGAAATTCGAAAGGCGCACGTCGTCTGCATTGTTTACTCCGTAGACAGTGAGGAAACGCTGGACGGCATTACGGAGCGATGGCTGCCGATGGTGCAAAAGTGTTCCGAAATGGAGCGGAAGCCGGTAGTGCTCGTGGGCAACAAGATTGACCTGGTTGATTACTCCACTATCGACGTAAGTTTTTTAATTCTTTAGAACCTGAAAAAAAAAACTAAAGAATACATACAAATTACCAATTTTTCGCATTTATTTCGTAGCATGTGCTTGCAATCATGGAGGACTACCCGGAAGTGGAGAGCTGTGTGGAATGCTCCGCCAAAACGCTGCACAACATTTCCGAGATGTTTTATTACGCTCAGAAGGCAGTTTTGCACCCAACGGCACCGCTGTACATAATGGAAGAGCAGGATGTAAGTTTTGCGTTAATTTAACATAATTATACAAAAACTCGGATCAACTGTGACGTCATTTCTTTCCCCCTCCCGTAGCTAACCGAAGCTTGTAAAAAGGCACTTGTGCGTATCTTCAAAGTGTGTGACATCGATGGCGATGGGTTGCTGAACGACTACGAGCTGAATCATTTCCAGCGCCGTTGTTTCAATGCTCCACTGCAGCCCCAAGTGCTGGACGAGGTGAAAGCCGTGCTAATGAAGAACACACCCGACGGGATTCGGGACGATTCCGTGACGCTCAATGGGTTTCTGTTTCTGCACTGCCTGTTCATCCAGCGAGGTCGTAACGAAACGACCTGGGCCGTGTTGCGCCGGTTCGGATACAACGAAAGCCTCGTCATGAGTGATGAATATTTGCACCCGCCCGTCAAGATTCCACCCGGTAGCAGTACGGAATTATCACACCGAGGCCAACAGTTTCTCGTGTCGTTGTTCGAACGCAGCGACCGGGATGGTGACGGTGCACTTTCGCCTACCGAGTTCCAGAAGCTGTTCAGCGCCTGTCCTAGTCCGCCGTTTTCTACCGACATTAAACGCACGATACCGACGAACGACAATGGGTGGCCTACGCTGCACGGTTGGCTTTGCCGCTGGAGCCTAATGACGCTGGTGGACGTGAACAAAACGCTCGAGTATCTGGCCTACCTGGGATTTAATGTGCACGAGAACGAATCCCAGCTGGCGGCGATCCACGTGACGCGCGAACGGCGTATCGATCTGGCCAAAAAGCAAAACAGTCGCACGGTTTACATGTGTCACGTGATCGGTGCGAAAGATGCGTCCAAAACGACATTTTGCCGTGCGTTTCTGGCACAGGACATGAAGCGGCTTACGGATCGGGACATACGGCACAGCAACCGGTACGCGATCAACACGGTGCAGGTGTACGGACAGGAAAAGTATCTTGTGCTCCGGGACGTGGACGCACGGCTTGTGCTGGATCCACTGCAACCCAGCGAAGTGAACTGTGACGTTGCGTGTCTGGTGTATGACGTTGGTAATGCCAAATCGTTCGAATACATTGCGCGAATATACATTAAGTATTTTGCCGAAAGCAAGATACCGGTACTGATCGTTGGCACCAAGGCCGATCTGGAGGAGGTACGGCAGGACTATCTGTTGCAGCCGCCCGACTTCTGCCACAAGTACAAACTGTTGCAGCCCCAGTTCTTCAGTGTGAAGCACAATAAGAAAGACATCTACACGAAGTTAGCAACGATGGCCGCTTTTCCGTGAGTATTACCATGGGTGGGATCTACACTGTCCACAGACACACACAAACGGGGATATATCGTTTTTTCATTACTACAATATTTGAACTCTAGCTGCAGTGAACATATCTAGTAGAATGGCACTAACAGGTGAATTGTCGATTTAATGCCAACAAGTTGGAAAACAATGGGTAAAAAGGTAGAACAGAGTCACCATTAATTCACGATTGACACAATGGATATTTTTGCGATCATTTTTTAAATCGATAACAAATATCGTAAGTATGGGGCGGGCCCGGTGGCATTGTGGCATATGCGCTAGACCCTCACACCAAACATTATTTAGCACACCTTGGAAAAACCCCAAAACTGAACATTTTGTGAGATTAAATCGTTGCTTCTCGTCAGAACATGGTATAGCAATCGAATTAAGTCAATAACCTGCCGTTGTTAGAGCCTTGTCTATTCTAAAACTACAGGACGCCATGTTAGGTCCCAAGTACTCCCTCTTAGTAATATCCACTAAAGCTTTCAATGTGGCTTGCAAAGTTATATATTTTTAATAATATAAAAGACGAGCAGTCGAAACGGGCATCGTTCGTTCCGAAAACAAAACAGTTTTTGATTAGTTCAACGTTTTTGAAATCATTTGATAGTGTTTAACTGTTGTATTGAATGTAAAATTAAAAAATGTTAAGTTATGGAGGAAAATTTGTTTCAGTCTTTTCATTAAGAAGTTTTGGAATATATTACTTGTAAACTAATGCGATTCCAGGTTTTCAAATGTGTGGCTCTTCAAATGGAACTTTTATTTGTCCTAAACCTTCGTTGGGTAAAAAGGACAATTTCTTCGAACTTCGAGCCGATTTTGAGTTTTAGCGTTACATAAAAACAAATATTCAATTATATACTTATGGAAGAAGAAGGTTAAAAACTATGGACGCCAATTAAAACTCAAATATAATGTTTTAGCAATTATTAGTGAACGATTTAATGGGGACTCTATTCTATCCTTTTACTAATGTATATCACTTTTCACACGAAGTTCAAATGATATTTTTTCCCAGTCTAATAAATGCCTTAATGTTGTGTGATATCGACAAGTTTAGCAATTTATTACTTGAAGTAAAATAGCTAAAATTAATTTGTTCCGTCTTATCTTGCCTTTCTTTTTTCTTCTGCAAACTCTTGTTCTGTCTATGTATTGTCGCATACAGTCGATTTCAAGCAGCGTGGATTCTGTTTTATAAACATAGATTGGTACAACTGTGGGAAACAACGTAAGTTTGGTCGTTTGTACAAAAAAAAAACGTTTTACTTTCTGGTTTTGCTCCTGTATATACAATATAGTAATAACAAATAACTATGATTTGTGCTAAAAGTGTGAAATATTATTATTGTAGTTAATATTTTTTTATTAATTCATCAAACACTAACAACCTAACATACACAAGACGCTTTTAAACATTCACTTACTTTCAATTAAATTTGCATATGGAACGTAAATGGTGCACCGCGAGTTACTTCATGTTGCATGTACTGTTTTTTTGTGGTAAATGTTGATCTGGTAAATGAATCTGATGCTAAATTAAAATTCTTTCTTGGTAACCCTCTTTTTTTTAGCCATCTTAAGCAATTCGGGCTTATGTCGAGCGATCCATTGCTCTGGTGGAAAGCAGGACTGGGCATTGCAGCCGCAACCATTGTTGGTTTCTTCGTAGTTAAAGCGTTTCACGGACCTGGCTCGGCAACACGATGAGGAGAGAATGATCATTCGATGAACCCGTGTACATACAATGCCCGCTGATTGCGTAACCAGCACCACACAGCGTAAGAACAAAGAAAGGAAGGTAAACTCATAAGCTAAACACACACACTCATACCTAAAAATCCAGTTTTACGGGAAAACTTATACGCGTTCTTCGTGTTAAGGAAATTTTAGGATCCGCCAAATAGAGTAGCGCATCAAGCTGTGCAATGTATGTGTTTGAGTGCAAACAAGTTAAACCCCGAATAGGATAATAATAAGCTACAAGGGGACAAAACCAGGTTATTCAAAAGCATTGGCTAGTATTTGGACAAAACTTTCCACTACAAATCGAGCGAATTTTTTCTACTCTATTTTTGAACCTTTTTTGTAAAGCAGCTCCCAAGAGAACTTTTGCTTTTTGAATTGGTAAAAGTAAAAGCTTCTGTGTTAGTCACACACGCGTGTGTTCGTACATTAAGTTTCCTTATTAAAAGTACCATTAGCTTCGTCGGACAGCGCTGTATTGGTGAGGAATGTACGTAAATATGATAATTTACATAACTCTACTGTTAGCGCGCGTCTGCAGACAGTGCTGTTTAAGTATACCAGTGAAATCATAAGGTCTACACACATTTAAATAGCGCTGAAGCTTTATTCTGGTTAGTAGTAGTTTTCGAAACAAAACAAACAGAAAAACGGTGTTGTGTTGTATAGCAGCAAACTTAGTACTAGAAACTATACCAATACCGACATTAGTAACAATGCAAAATATCGTTTGAATAGTGGCAAAATCGGAATCGAAACAAACGCAAAACCACAACAAAAATTAAACTTATTATTCCTAATGAAAATAAGAGGAAAAGGAGTTTTTTTTTCTTCCAAACCACAAACATGAGACGAAGAAAAGTATTTGAAAGAAAGGTTCACACTGTGTACGTACCACATTCACTTTATTTCTTGTATTGTTCTGTAGTAACATTATTATCAGATTTTGTAGATTGAAGTTTGCTAACATTTTTCGTTAAAAAAAAACAAATATTGAAAATATACAAAACACACACTGATCCGACGAAGAGGACACGATCGTTTGTGATCGTGGTGTACTTATTCTCGTTATGATCCTCCCCGTTGCCGGAGATCCACACTAACCTACGGTCTTTTTCATGTCTAGTATTTTTTTTCGTTTTCTTCTTTAACCGCATCGCGCTTACAAAATTCGCTGCAGTTTCGATTGCGTGTCGCGGAAAACATCGATCAACGGTTGCGTGTCCGGTTTGGTGTAGAGAATGTTCAGTGCCGCCGAAATGAGATCCTGCGATTTGGACATCACCTTCCGGCGATCCTTGAACGGGATCAGCTTCGGTTGATTAACGATCAGCGATAGCAGGCCGGAGGTGGACCGAATCAGATACAGTTCGTCGTCCTCCGTCACCCAGATGCGTTCGTTCATCGACACGAGACTGTAAATGCGAGAAGGAAAGGAAGCTTTTTTAGAAAGAGTACCGTAGATACACACATGAAAGAATTACTTACCGCGAGTAAATATTCAACAGCTCCTCAATGTCCAAATTCATCTCGATCAACGCATCGGGAACGGGGGAATTGTACATACCGAGCCGAAAGCAACGTATCTCTACCTCGCGCACGATAAACGCGAGCGGGAAACAGCAACCCGTGCTATCGTACTCGAGCGCCAAGCTCTTCACCTTCGCCAACAGCCGCCGACAGCGTTCGGCACAACTGTCCCGTCCCTGCAGCTCCCGGTCCAAGATGTGCGTCCACACGGACTCGATCAGCAGTGGATCGTTATGGTGCGAGCAGTTCAGTATCGTCAGCTTGCACTCCCACAGTTCGTACTGCTCCGCAAAGTCCGAGTATAGCTGCGTCAAGTTGTACAGATTGGAATCGAGCAGCTTCAGTGCATCGTACCGTTCCTCGCTGTGGTGCGTCAACAACGCCAACGCATCATACACCTGGCGCTGAATTTGCGCTACCTCCAGCTTATCCTCGAGGTCCTTCAACAGCACACCATTGTGGGCGGAAAAGCCGACCGATTCGGAGCGCATGCACACTACGGCCCGGGCAAGATACTCGATGCGTTGCTGCAGATTGATACTATCGCTCGCCACATTAGCGAGTTTGTCCAGAATTTTAGCTGCTGCCGCATGCTGTCCATTACGCTCGTGGTACTTCCACAGCAGATCGGCCAGCACCAGATTTTCCGGCGATCGTACGATTGCTCTGCTTAGGAACACCCCGAGCGATGGTTCGGTTATTTCTAGCAACTCGGCAAACAGGTTGTTCGACAGCAGCCACTCGTAGATGGCTACATGGAGAAGCTGATCCGTGTTCAGCAGCGCCTGCTCGATGATGTTTAACACCTCTTGATTACCCGCCACACGATCCTGCTCATCGTCATCCATCGACGGATAGCCGCTGTCGGGTTTCGGTTGCTGACCACTGTTTCCGGCCGCCTCATACACGTAGTCCAACATCACCCTAACCTCCTTGTACCAGTTCATGCGGTTCTGGAAGGCGATGTACCCTTCCTGATTGTCCATCGCTTCATTGTTGCGGTAAAACAACAAACCGGCCTCATTCGGATCGCTTTTGGCCGCACAAACCGTACAGAGCTCGATTACGCCGCTGTAAAACCCGGACGTAACAAACTGTTGGCACAGCGCAGCAAGAGGTAAATTGGGCGCCGCACTCTTGCACAGCTGTAGGGCCGTACGCAACCGTTCGTCCTTCTTATCGCGATCGGTACAGCCGCGAGAAAGTAGCAGAATTTCCGTCGCCTTGTGCGAGACGGCATCCTCCTGGCGGTACAGTGTGGGACACACTTCACGGAGCTTGGAAGAAATCGATCCAACACTAGCGTTGTCCGCCAGATACGAGTTAATGAGCGTCACTATCAACAGTCCGCAAACGTCCAAGCGCGACAAAATAAGATCCCGAAAGGTGCAGCCTTGCAGTACGGTTTGTTCCTCCTTCGTTAACTTCCCCACCAACAGATGGCACTGGTGTTCGCAGATGACCTTCCAAAGGCCAACCACTTCGCATGCTTGTTCTAATAAGCGGAGGGAGAGGAAGAGAAAAACGGATTAATGCTTTGAAAGTGAAAGGATTAAGCGTAACTTACTTATTAATCGAACTAACGCCTCCAGAGACTTTCTTTCCTCGACCAGCGCTTCTTCGGTGCAATTTTTCTGCGCTAAAGCAACATGGCCCGGAGGATACACGTAACCACCTGCACCACTTATGCTGTACCCTGGCTGGGAAGATAATAAACTACCGTATCCACCGCGTTCAGCACCACCGCTCAGCAACAGTCCGGTTTGTCCGTGGGCGAACGAAGAACCCGCCGTTCCCGATCCGACATTGGCTTTCACGGACGTGCCACCATTACTGCGACCACCGGTGTATCCGAGCAAATTGCTTACCGTCACGTTCTCCAGGAACCTTCTGATGGCGTACAGATCCTCCAGCAACACTACACAATCCTGTTGCGAGATTGTCGAGTAGAGGCGATCGTTTACGCAAGATTTGCGCCAAATGCAGCGCAGCATCCGACTCATATACAAATACAGCCCGGCATGTTTAGCGGAGTAGTGGAATAACGATGATTCGACCGTTTCATTATTGTTGTTGTTTAAATTCCCTCCTGAAGCTGCACCTCCGTACACCGTACCGTGCTGACCGTGCCGTTGTTGTACGGGTGACATCAAACCACCGCGACCGGGTGTCGAGTACGGTGTGGAAGCGAACAAACGTCCACTCGGTCCAAAGTTTGCATTCTGTTGCACTGTGGAATCCATCGCACCACCATAATTCCCACCGGAAAGTGGAGAATTAAACCCGAGCTGTCTGTTATCGTTTACGATTGGTGCATCAAAGTACGGTTCACCACCATACAGTACGAATGCTTGCGTTGCCCAATCGCCGACCTCCGTGCCACGGAACGATTCGCGGCAAGCCAGTAAAAGGGCGGTAGCACAAGCTTCCGGTTCGGTCTGCTTGTTGAAGTACATCTTGACGGCTTCGTTGTGTGGACCGTGACAACCAACGAGCAGTTGCTGCAGAATATCCACCGACTGCAGTATGGACACAATGTGCACTCCCTGGTTCGTTAACAGGGCAACCTTGCGCGGGTTCTGCGCCTTGCGCAGTGGAGTAGTGATCGATACGCGATCCTTTCGCATCACATCAGCGATTGCCCAGACCTGCCCGTCCAGTGGCATGTAGGTGGTGGACTCGACAAGATTGTGCTGCGACTGGAACTGTTCCGAGCTTAGACACGTGAGCAAATCTTGGTCTTGCTGTTGCCGCGATATCATCAAAAGCGAACCCTGAATGTAGTGGGCAGAGTGGACCAGCTTTGGTTTTGTCAGTAGTAAACCGCCCGTAATGCCGGGTGGTACACGAACGTGCAGTAAATATAGTCCCTGCGGTTTACTTTGCGGTGGTTCGGGAAGGTTGGCATTGGCATTTTGTTGGATCTCTTGATTTGAAAGGTTTTGCTGTTGCATCGCCTGCTGTGATGACTGCTGCTGTTGTTGGTGGTGCTGTTGATGCTGTTGCGCCTGTTGATGCTGCTGATGTTGTTGGTGTTGTTGTTGCTGCTGTTGTTGCTGGTGTTGCTGTTGTAGTTGCTGCTGTTGCTGCTGTTGTTGCTGCAATAATTGAAACTGTTGTTGCTGCTGCTGTTGTTGGAACAATTGTTGTTGCTGCTGTTGCTGTTGTAGCAACTGTTGCTGCTGAATGTAAAACCCATGCAAATGAAGCGGTACCATGGAGAAATAGAAACGCACGCCACTCTCCGCAATTGCTACGAGATGTAAGCTGGACGAATCTTCCGAGGTTAATGGGCAGATTGCGGTTATTGGATGAAACACGGCCGGATCGATAGTGCGTAAAATCATCGACGCACTCGAAATGATTTCCTTGTAGGAAAGCCTAGCAATGCGCCTGGTGCTTCCCGCATCCTTTCCCAGCTCCCACGCTTCTATGGAACCCTTGGACATGAGCACGTACAGCAAGTTGCGCGAGTTGTCAACGGTGATCTTCTCTACCGAGTCGGATTCGGTAAATATTTTAAATATCCCAGGCACCAGATGGGACATCAGCCCCTGCGAATGGTTAATTTTGCGGCACCGCTTCCCAAACCAGTTCGATTCCGCCTGGTAGCTAACTTCGTACAGACATCCGTCACGACCGCCGAGGAAAATTCTGCCATCGTCCGTACCCTGTACGCACATGATGGCTACGTTGTCCGTGTTCAGCACAAAGATGGGCGTGTGCATTAGCTGCATCTCCTCGCAGCACTGGGTGGCCGACATGCTGCGGTTTGGCGTGCCATTATTCGCATCACCGAACGTCACTCCGAGGACTACGATTTCGATCGGCGTGGTAAGAATTAACAGATACTTCACATCCGCCACGAACAAACCTGGCTTAGGTGTTACTAACCCAACGCTTATTATAACCTGCGATAGCCCATCGAAATAGGCCACATCGCGTGCATTTTCATAGGTCCATATCTGCAAAGAAAAAGTAAATTAATTGACACGGTTCGTGTGTCTCGGGTCAAAGTACTTACATATAAATCCGTATCGATTGTGAGCCACGCTCGACCGATTTCGGGAAATAATCCCATCATACAGTGACATTTTATATCTAGAAAAAAACGAACCAATAATCAACATCACACACCCGGGTCGTCATATGACTAATAGCAAAACTCACGATTAAAATGTTCCATAATTTCCGATGGTATAGGAACCTTATTGACCGTGCAGAGCTGATTCAGGTCCTTGAAACCCATCGATAGATTGCTGAGTTGCTGATAATCGAAATCGCTCAACCCACTCGCTGTCGGAGTGCCGGCTTGCGTTACTCCCGTCAGCTAGGACACCGCGTGGTTGGAAAAAACAAAAACAATAGAAATATACACACGATTAATAGGATGCAGACGACAACGGACGGTAAGCAGAAGCCGGTTTTCTACAAACGACCACCCATTGTCCGGGATGGTTACCTCCAGTAAACCCGGCACTTCCACATCAATCGAACCATGGCGGTCCAGCGTATTGCCGGCAGATTGCAGTGCATCCAACGAAACAGTCGGTAGTTGTTCGCCCATTGTCTGTGTCTGCCGTTCGCTAAATTCCTTGCCCTAAACAACTGTTTCACCGTCCACAACGCACGCACACCCTAGTTTCCCCGCAAGGAATTCCACTTTTTAGCTATTTTGTCTAATAAATCTGCAGCAAACGGCGCTAAAAATTGATTGACGCTTGCAGCCAAAAGCACGGCGAGGATAAGGTTCGCCCATTTACTTCTGTCCTGCCGTTGCATTTGACACGCAACGTTGACAGTTAACATTTACTCGGATAATTTTCGTCAACGCCCCATTGTGCGAGCCCGTTGCGTCGTGAAATTTGTTTATAAAGTTATGCTTATTGATTTACTAGGTGTTTGTTAATTTTACTTATCTACATACCATTAAATTGTATGTTTAGCATAAATAATGTACCAAATTTTAGTGAAAATTTCAAACTAATTATGAAATATTTCAATATGCACCATCAACCGCACGCATCGAGATGACATTTGTGCTACTTGTTGTTTGCACAAAACGCAAAAGTGCAATCGATTGTGTATTTCATTTTGCAAATGAATGTTTTCCAATTATCCAACTCCGAAGCAAATGCGTAAATTCGGAAGGGTTGCGGCAGATTAGCGCAAAGAGAGCGTGAAAATTTGTGGTGTAACGCTTTCGGGTGGCAAAAAAACATGAATTTTGCAGACCCATGGGTGACGCAGGACATTCTAGCTGGTGAATCAATTAGCAACAACAGCACCGCCATTGGCGAACACATTCCGCCAGCAAACACAGCAGCTGTGCCAGCGGACACTGCCGCCACCATTGTTGCCATCGCTTCGTTGGAGTTTGAAGATAATTTCATCCCTCAGCAGCCACCGCTAAATCCGCGAGAACCGCAAGATAATCGCCTTCCGGACTCGGACAATTATTTAGCAGCATTAGGTAATGTACAGCACGCGTAGAGAGTGTGTGTGAAAGTGTATTAGAAATGGCAAAGTAATGCGAGCGGAGACGCTGCTGATAAGCGACGTACGACCTAGTGCGTTGTAGCAGACCGGCCCAAACACCACAGTTCTGAGAAGTAATTAGAATAATCGTTTAACCATTTCGATTGTTTTTCGACCCCGTTAGAAAAGCGTTTGCATCGGCTGAAGAACCATCCAAGCGTGCTGCAGCAGCTAGCCGAACGTCGTGAAGCTTGTATGCAATCGTTGCTCGGTGGAAACGTAGCACTACGTACGGACGCTGATCTGGAGCTGGAAGAGCCCGTCAACAGCAACGAACTACTTCGATTCATCCGCCCCGAGCAAGCCCTTTCGCAAGCGGAAGTTGTGCAATTGGTGCAGCACGATCAGCTACAGCTAGAGGCCGAAGAGCACGAAGAAACGCGCGAAGGCGAAGAAAGCGGTACCGAAAGTTCGACGTCACGCTAAGCTGTACTAGCAACCGAATAGGTAAGTGTAGTAGGAATACATTGTTGCTGCTTTTCCATTCCTCACTCCCAGCACATCCTCACGCCTATTTTCACACTGTGAAAGAAAAAAACTAAAAACCGGGAATGGTGTATTGAGGGTGAAATGTGTGTGTCATAGAGGAGAGCCTGATATATATTTTTCTTGGCTAGTTTTGATCGTTTATTGCCTTACAAAAATCCAAAAGGATAACAGTGTTGCCAATCATGTCTTCCTCGACGACGACGCCAACAACCAAGACGACAACGGCCATTAATCTTGAGCAGGTGGCATACTTTCTGGTAACTGGTGCATCACGTGGTATCGGTGCCAAGATGGCCATCGAGACGGCCCGCAAGTTGAAACCCGGTTCGGTCATCGTACTGCTGGCTCGGTCTGCCTCCGGCCTGGAAAGTACCCGTTCGGAGATACTTGCCGTCAATCCGCACGTTACCGTGGTAACGAGTTCGGTCGATTTGGCCACCGCTTCGAAGGAGCTGCTGAACGAGATACTGGACAAATCGCTCGGCAAGCAACCGATCGGCCAGTTCGGGCTGGCCTGCGTCATACATAACGTCGGCACGATTGGCAACATTGAGCGGAAGGCGATCGATATGGACGATCGGGCCGAGTGGGAGCAGTACTTTGGTACGAACCTGTTTACCGTGGCCGTGCTGAACAGTTGCTTTTTGCGTAAATTCCAATCCGTCTCGAGCAAGCTGGTCATCAACATCACCTCGAAGGCCTGTCTGGTACCGTTTCAGAGCATGACGTACTATTGTGCCGGTAAAGCAGCGCGCGAAATGTACTTCCGTGTGCTGGCGGAGGAGGAAGCCACGGCAGGCGTCACCGTGCTTAACTACTCGCCCGGACCGGTAGACACGGAAATGACTGTCGATCTGCAAGCGAACTCGAACGCACCGGAAATCCGGGACTACTTTAAGAACCTCCGCGATACGACGACAATACTTACGACCGAGCAAACGACGGCCAAATTTTTACATATACTCCAAAACGGTTTGTTCAAGTCGGGCGATCATGTTGATTATTATGATCATTAAGTGAATGGTGGCGCAATCGCGATCGGCCAAGTATCATGTGTCCAAACATTCCACACTCCACCTTTATATCCATGTGCAATCTCGCTTAAAGCTTCCAATAAAGAAGAAGGCAACTCGCTTTCCAACCCAACGGCATGCGTGCGTGCGTTACACAAAAGAGAGCCATGTGTTTCTGTTTGTCCTTATCACCGATTCGGTTGCCGTTTTGGTTGATTTTCTGCTTTTTTCTTCCTCTTTCACGACAGATTGGTTCCATGGTTTCGCGGGTGCGAATGGAAGAGCGGGAAAATGCTGATAAATTCCGCACTCGGTCGCACCTTCCTCTTTCTCACTAATCTCGCGTGGAAGAATCGAGTCGCACTGCCAGCCCTTATCATGGTGGGGTGCATGGTGCTGAACTACCGTGGCGAGATCGAGATCAACATCCACACGGAACGGATCGCGCTGCACGATCTGCCAAACCGGCAGCAGCATGCTGGCGCTTTCGGTGGCATTGCAATCGACCATCTGGAGGACTTCAGCGACGATGACGAGTTTGATGACGACGATCTGTACGATTACTTCGAGAGCGACGAGGAGGATGATGTGTTCGGCAGCGACGACGAGGAAGACGAGGACGACGAAACGTTCGACGATGACGATGATGAAGAGGACGAACTGGGGGAAAGGATGCTAAATGGGACGATTCGATTGAATTGGTATACCACACTCAATATTCACAATGCCCGTAGATAGAGGAATTAGGGTTGAGGGATGTCATGTTTTAAGCGTTGTTACTGATAGGAGCATTAGATTCTTATTGAAATGTGTTAGAAACTATCATATATGTATGTAAGTGGCCAAGTTAGGGGTAAAATATTACATGTGAACTACGGTTAAGCGACGCCATCACCAGAATTAACTGTAAATATGCATACGTTCAGGATTATTCATTAAAGAGCTTTATATCTCTCGAAGCTATTCAGTTTAGCTTTGAATCCATGTCAAGTCCGAAACACAAGTTACCGACGAACTACCTCAGAACCCATTAAAATCCGTTTCAACCGTTTCATAAATCAAAATTCCAAGTGATCTTCCGCAGAAGATGTTACACTAATTCCCATCCGCGATCAGCTGTTCTGTCTTTTCTATCGCTCTTTCTTCTTCCATATTATTGGTGGACATAATTGGAGATCTTCTACTAATGGCCATCAGTATCGCAGGTGCTAAAAAGGAACACTGTATTTAATACCATAAAAACGGATCGGGAACCAAAAAAGGCAACACTGGAACTAGCAGTGTTAATGTTGTGATATTAAGCAAATAATTTTCATTTTCAATGTCCTTTCAATTTTTATTCCATACGGAACACGATAGCCGTATCATCTTTATTATTTTCCCCAATAGGTGAACTATATCACGGCACTGAATCATTCATTTACAGGTGCATAGGTGGTGCCTCCTTCTTTCCGCATTTTAGAAAGAGAGAAGTGGAAAATCGACCTGGTGGTGCTGTAGAGTTGGTTCAAGAGTGATACAACCTCGCGCCGTACGCCCCTCCGCCTGCTCGATTTCCACCTTTTACTTCTCCTCCTGCTTCGAGTAGACAAGCGTCAGGTGGCACTTGCCGCAGTAGTGACGATCTTCGTGGGCAGCCATGAACACGCCAGCACCGCACGATTCGCTGGTGCACTCACGACGGAGACGGTGGATCTTACCGTTCTCGTCAACCTGCCGCGCAAAATAGATGGTTAAATCACATTTTCACATCTTCATTGTCACGAGGAGCTTGGGACTTACCTTGTAGTACTTGAGGACAGCGAGTTTAACCTTCTTCCTCTTGTGCTTGATCTTCTTTGGGGTGGAGTAATTCTTCTTCTTGCGCTTCTTAGCGCCACCGCGCAGGCGAAGCACCAGATGAAGGGTCGACTCCTTCTGAATGTTGTAGTCGGACAGTGTGCGACCGTCCTCCAGCTGCTTACCGGCAAAGATCAGACGCTGCTGATCCGGCGGGATGCCCTCCTTATCCTGGATCTTCGCCTTCACATTCTCGATCGTATCCGAGGGCTCGACCTCAAGGGTAATGGTTTTACCCGTGAGGGTTTTGACGAAGATCTGCATCTTGAACCGTCTGCATCATTCAAAAAACAAGGGGAGAAGTGGAATACCGTCGATGAAATATACAAACAGTTTAGCTTCCTCTTTCTCCGTGTCGTCTCTCGACTTTCGGTAGAGTGAACTAGAAATTCTCTCCCCAAAATGAAAGTACGCACACGTTGTGTTCATCAAAATGAGTTGATATCTTGCTTCTTACGGAGCGCTTAATGATCGTTTGTGTTATTCAGGTTTTCTGATACAAAATTTCCTGATCTGTTTTGCTTTATGCCTTCTGTTTCTTTCCCTGCCCTTTCAATAAGCTATCCCTGATCTTAAAGAAAATCTTAACACCTACACGGCCCTTTCAATGCTTAAAAACGACAGTCTGTCTGTTATCGATGAAAACCCGAATACAAATCTTATTTGCCCTTTAAACTCGCGAAACCCCTTCCCCACAACTTTAAATCAACAATACCGCATTAATGCAACCGTCGTTTTCCGGATTGTTCGTCACCTGGGCGTACTTTCCCCACACCACCTTGCCGGACTGTGTGACGAGACCGAGCTCGGAAATGTTCACCTCAATGACCGTACCCTTCGTGATCACACCCAAGCTTGTGTACATTGGTGAAGAGGGATTCTTTTTCACGCCAATAATCGGCAGGTAGAAGGTAGCCTTCAGTTCCGGGTGCGTTACGTGCGCCTTGTTGAAACGGAGTGCCATCGGTCGGATGAAGCGTTCATACTTTGGTGGTTTTCGGGTAAAGTTCTCTCCGACGTACGTCACTTTCGTGACCATACGCTTCCAGGCTTTGCGCTTCGTTTTACCGCTCCGAATCACCTTAAACACCTCGGCATCGGACTGTGCGCGCACCTTCGGTATCGGGACGTCCCATTTGCCAGCCTTCTCCTTGCGCTTCTGTTTGATCATGTTCGAAAGCACCTTCGCGCTCGATTGTATGCCACGATCCATCAGGTACGGAGGAAGGGCTCCATCCTCCACCTTTTCGGTCGTCTTTTTGACCTTCTTCTCCTCGTGCGCCTGGATCTTGCGCTTCATCTGAATCTTCTCATTGCGCCGCTGCTTCTGGAACAGCTTAGCCTTCATGCCCCGCAGCTTGCGAGCCATGGCGGCGCGCTTCTTCGGCTCGCGAGCCTCTCGCTTACGTTTACGCTCTTCATAATCAAGCCGGCGACCGTACAGCTTAATGTGCCGCTCAATATACTCGTTCTGCGGCATTGTGAATGATGTTGCTTAGAGTGAGCGATATATGCTGCAAGAATTAAGAAAACAGAAACATTAGACCACTGACTTTGATGAAACACACACACCCCCTCTTTATTTAAGCGAGCACTAGCATGACAAGCATTCGAGACTGCAATACCACTTCCAAAAATTCACTCCGATACATGATGTTCCGGCACAACTCACTCGGCATTTTGATACCTTCCACACAACCTTCGTATCACTGCTACAGTTGCCGCACGCGTTGGACGTGTTCCATCGAATTCTGTGAATTTTTGGAAGGGATAATGCGTCCGAATACTCGACATGTTTCACTTAAATAAAGAAGGTTTTCAACGGGGCTCATTCCGGACTGACACTTACCCACACAATAAGGGGGACTACTGTCGGACGTCGTCGTTTCAGCAAGCGTGGCTGTTCCGGAGAGCAATCTATCGCCGTCACCTTCCTTATTAAAGATCCCCAACACGTCGTCGGTATTCTTCACAGTAACCCAAACTAATAACTTATCATTAACTGTTATTCTTTGTTCCCTAATAAACTAACTACGCTATTAAAATTTTTCTGATTCTAGTGCCTGTCTCACACTACTTCGTTCCACATGTGCCGGGGATGACGAATTTTTCCCACAATTCAATCAACGAAAAACCACTCGAAAAACACTCTAATCTCATGTGTGTGCTGTCGCAACTGCTGCTGATAACTTTTACCAACGATATCAACTTATTTTGATGAACTTTTTACACAAAATATCAACCTTTTTACGAGAACAA
Organism: Anopheles minimus; assembly: GCA_000349025.1. NCBI lineage: Eukaryota > Metazoa > Arthropoda > Insecta > Diptera > Culicidae > Anopheles > Anopheles minimus. The sequence goes on along the minus strand of KB664255.1, from coordinate 6,799,904 downwards.
CGCACCAACTCACCTTACTCTGACACCATACACAAAGTAAAAGAAAGCGGAAATCGATTAGCAGCGCTGCCTGCGGATAATTCGCATACTTCGTAACGTCACACGCTGCTTCCGTTTTGCTGCATGGACAGCAAAGACACAAATGTCAAAGCGTTTCGTTTCAAAATTCCCGATTCGTTTAATTATTGTAACGAATCGGAGTATTTCAGTATGTTTATTTATTTTATTTATCAAAACGATTATTCAAATGCTTTAATCGAATCCTGACCTTGGATCGCGTTATTCATACCGAATTCGTTCATTAATTTTTCGCGAGGTTACCCTGTTTCCGTTGTTTTACGACCCAACTGTCAAAGCATGTTTCATTTTCAATGGATTGTTTACAAAGAAGATTTCCCGTAAATAACTCACTAGTGGAACAACTAAAGTTTGCCTGTAATATTCTACACAGCAACGATGCCAAACTGGTATTACGATAAAAAGGATCTAAGAAATACACCGTCAGCGAGGGATGGCATCGATTACGAGACCGAAAGGCGATACCGAAAAGAGGGCGCTCGGTTTATCATGGAAGCCGGAGCTTCCATGAGCTTAGGACACAATACCGTGGCTACAGGCGTTGTTTACTTCCATCGGTTCTACATGTTTCACTCGTTCCGAACGTTTCCGCGCTATGTAACGGCAAGCTGCTGCCTGTTTCTGGCCGGCAAAGTCGAGGAAACGCCAAAGAAGTGTAAAGACATCATCAAAACTGCCCGCGGGCTCCTGGCGGACGAGAAATTTCAATCGTTTGGCGATGACCCCAAGGAAGAAGTAATGACACTGGAGCGAATCCTGCTTCAAACGATCAAATTCGACCTACAGGTAGAACATCCGTACTCGTTCCTGGTGAAATACGCAAAATGTTTGAAGGGGGACTCGGCAAAGCTACAGAAAATGGTACAGATGGCATGGAATTTTGTAAACGATTCGCTCTCCACTACCGTTTCGATTCAGTGGGAACCGGAAATTATAGCCGTGGCGCTAATTTATCTGGCCAGTAAACTCAGCAAGTTCACGGTAGTAGACTGGGTAGGAAAGAAACCAGAGCATTTAAAATGGTGGGACATGTTTGTACAAGATGTTACGATGGAAATACTGGAGGAGATATGTCATCAAGTGTTGGACCTGTACCAACCGTCCCAATCGGAAAGTGCCCCATCGAAAAGTCCGCCTCAACTGCCACCCAGCAAAGCATCGCCACCGATGAAACGTGCAAATATATCGCCGATAACGAGCAAAAATTCGCCCAACATCGCAGTCAAGGTATGATATTGCAGTTGCACCGTTAAAGCATTTAATCGCTCTATTATTATGTTTCTCCTAGAATTCAATGCCGCCTTTACCGCCAACGGAAGTGGAAGCCAATCCCATCCCAAAGCATATCACAACCGAAAACCCACACTATCCGTACCCTCCATATCCGATGCATCCAGTGCCACCTTTGATGCCACAAAGTCATGGACCACCGCCACCATATGGAACGATGCCGCCAGCGATGCCTCCACAACCGCCTCAAACGTGGCAACACTATCAACACCCGAATGCAAACAAATATTACCCCCCAGGACCGCCTCCGGGAAGGAATGCTTATTACCCTCCTCAGTAGCAGTAGCTAGCATTAGTTAAGAGATTCTGATATCTGCACAACCCAGCCACATTGATGTGTAAAAATACATCCAATTCCAAATCCAAAGTCCGATGTAATTCGTTTATATACACTCGAACTGGAAGTATATAAAAGGAACTAAAATGAATTAATAAAACGTGGATTTCGGTCGAGAAATTTTGATAGCGTTTGAAAAATTTCCATTTCGCGTACAAGTTTCGAGAAACACAAATCATCCCAATCTCGGATTTTTCTCGCCAACGAACCCGATGACAGGTGTCAAAGTGAAAATTTTCTTATCAGTAGTTCGGAACAGGCGAGCTTCGTCGCGAGGAAAATCGCGATTCCTGCTAGGAAAACTGTGAATTTTCGTGCATACATCGCAACAGTGTGTTGCCGAGTGTTATGTGTAGTTAAAATCGTATTAGTCACGTGTACAGCTTCATAATTCGTCGAAATAAACGGAAAAGTTCCATTGTGCAGTGCCAGCCCAATCAATAAAAACAATACACTCACACACGCATACCATTACAAGTCATTACACACTGACAGCTGATTTGTAAATAATGCATTTGAAAACAGTGTAATCCCGTGATTCGGTGCAGAAACAACAAAAAAACGAGGAATTGAAAGCACCAGATTCACATAATACGTAAAACCAACTAAAAGTGCAGTGAAAAACAGCAGCAGACCAAAATGCTAAATACCAATCTCGTCGTGCCCGTAGTACTTTGGGGCCCGAACACACCAACACACTGCGTGTCGAGTGTGTTTCTGTCACGGGACCAGAAAATCCTTGCGACAGGTTGCTACGATGGTCAAATTTGTTTATGGTAATGAGATGTGCAAAGTTAACTCGATGTGAGGTACAATCGGTAATGTGATGCTCTCTTTTCAGGCAAGTGGACCCGGACACGCTTCAAATGACCCCACGATGTCTGCTGGTAGGGCATACGGCACCGGTCCTGTGCCTAACGCGAGCGTCGATTATTCAGGACAACAACTTCCTGGTTAGCTCGTCGGAAAACGGGGAAATGTGTACGTGGGACCTGGTGGATGGCAAGTGCACGGAAAGCATCAAGATGCCACAGGTGCACACTAACATCCAGGCGTACCACATGGCAAACTGTGACGACATTCGTCTCTTCTGCAATGGCTACTATGCGGAAATCATGGTGATGGATCCGTTCAGCTTGGAGGTACTGTTCTGTCTGAGCTCGAAGGTGAACCCCGATTGGATTTCGGCCCTGCACGTACTGCGACCGTCCAAGCGCAAGGACGACGTCGTGCTAGCAATCACCACCACCGGTACGGTGAAGGTGTGGACGCTGCTCGGCAACGAAAATAAGTATTCGGAACCAATCTACGAGAATGAATCGAAGCAGATACGCTGCCTGAATGCGATAACTATGAACTGTTGCTCGCAAAACCAACGGACGGTGCTGATCGTTTGCGCAAAGTACTGGCAGATATACGATGCCGGAGATTTCACCGTACTGTGCAGTGTGATTTCACCCGCCGGCGAACGGTGGATGGGTGGAGATTTCCTATCGAACGATCGAGTCATCCTGTGGTCGGACGAAGGTAAAGGCTATCTGTTCCGCCTGCCAGCGAACAGCATCCCGGACAATAAGGATTTCCACGGTCCGTCCGTCGGTAAGGATTCCCCCTTCCTGTACTGCATTTTGTCGCAAACGGGCGAAAAACCACTGTCTTGCCCACCGACCATGAAGCTGGTCACGTCGAATCGGAGCGGCAAAACGCAAAAGTATCTTTTGCGTGGCGATTCGGAAGGATACGTCAATATCTGGGCCGTGCCCGATATTTCGATGGAGCAAATTAAACACATCCAAGCGCAAAAGCAACATCCTGCATGTAAGTATACGCAAAACGATATCTGAGCATTAAGCTTTTTTTAAATGAAAACGAATTCTATTTTAGCTTTGGAATCAACTATTTGCACGTCATTGCTTGAAGCGTGGAATAAAATGAATCCACTGCCGGTGGGCATATTGGATCAGCTTTACCAGAACAGTGAACCGCTGATTAAGCTTACCGCCAGCATTTATTTGCCACAGCAAAGCCGACTTGTGGTGGGCAGAGAGGACGGAAGCATCATTATTGTACCGGCAACGCAAACGGTGATGTTACACTTGCTGCACGGAAACCACCAACAGTTCAGTGGTGCGTAGAAAAAGGTTTACCCGATAGTGGAAACGTTTTCTAATTTCATTTTGCAATTTCCAGATTGGCCACCACATCAAATTCTAAACGGTCATAGTGGTAGGGTGAATTGCTTGCTCTGCCCTTCGTTGGCACATTCACGATACGATAAATCCCACCTCGTATCCGGTGGAGTCGATTTTGCTGTCTGCCTGTGGGATCTGTACAGCGGATCATTGATTCATAGATTTTGTGTACATGCGGGAGAGATTACCCAACTGTTGGTACCACCACCGACGTGCAGTGTAAGTACGCAGGATTGGAATTTCGACTCGCAAAAGTAATTTTAATTTTATTCTGCCTCGTTCTTTCTCCGTCCTCCAGCCTCGCATCCTAAAATGCATTTGTTCGGTAGCATCGGATCATTCGGTTACGCTGCTCAGTTTGCAGGAGCGCAAATGTGTAACACTCGCCAGTCGTCATCTGTTTCCGGTAATTTCGATCAAATGGCGCCCACTCGATGATTTCCTCATCGTCGGTTGTTCCGACGGTACCGTGTACGTGTGGCAGATGGAAACCGGACATCTGGATCGTGTACTGCACGGTATTCTAGCGGAGGAAGTGCTGAATGCGTGTGATGAGAATAGTGGCGAAGTGGGTAGCAGTACCGGGTCAACGTCGGAAATGGGGCTTGCAAACCCGGCCGTTCATTTCTTCCGGTAAGTGTACAATTTGTGTTAGCCTAGGAGAAGCCTGTACTGTAACGGCGTCACATATATTTACAGTGGTTTGAGACATCGTAACATTAACGCAATACGTCACGCCACCCAGCGCGGTATTCATCAGCTACAGCAGCTTCACGCACACAACAATCAGCACGGTGACTTCTTGATGAAGAACCGAAGCAGTCCCTTGATTATACAGGGTCTGCGAACTAATCCCAAAGGTATGCAGTTTGTATTATGCATCGCTAAAGCATGAAATTGCATTTATTCTAAATATCTTCATCCACTTCTAGACGCTGAAAGTCACATTTTGTTCTTCGATATCGAAGGATTGATATTTGAACTGCACGCGGAAGAGTATGCTGCCATGAGCCCCAACACGCTAGAGGTCAGTAGTTGCAAAATCGTAACGTATAATGTTCGAATGAAGTTGATTCAGAATCATTTGCATGAACCTTTAAACTGCATGAAAGATTCTGAATCTTTATTGTGAAATCATGAATGACTCCTCACTGAAGATTCATATGAATAACTCGTCTAAAAAAATAAAATAATCCTAACACTAATTATTATAATTCCCATATTTTTCTTTCTAGGCTGAAGGATTGTTAATCCCTACGGGAACTGATAGCCATGCTTCCGATGCAGGAAAGAAAATATCAGGTATGTTTTCCTATTTGCTACTGTTTGCGTGAAGTCATTTGAATAATCTTCTTCGCACAAATGATATTAACATTTCTGTTTAAAAGTATTGTGCCAAACGTGGTGCAGTATTCCAGCGTATAGTAGTAGGAAAACGGTGCGTTGTATATGATGATTTTTTCTTCTCTATTTCTACTTCCACGCTGCCTAAATGAATGAAACTTAAAACAAAACAAATATCAAAATCTTCCTAAATGGTACTTGTATCGCCAAAACTTCCTATATTATTCGTAGATTTCTTTGGGCGCGTTAAAAATAAGGCTGGCGACATGGAGAAAATACTAAAAGAGAAAGATAAACATGGTTTGTTAATAATTTTCTCATTTTTTGATAAAATGTGTAGCATTGTCGCTTTGCAAACGTTAAAACCGTGTGCGTTATCGTTTTCTTCATGCGTTTCGCAAAGCATCCATAATCAGTTATGATTTTATTTATTGAATCTGAATTTTCCAAACCCGTGCTTTTGCAACAGTTTGTTTTATTTTTGTGTATGCTTCCAAATTTCCACAACTTGCCCCTAATTGCTGTGACTGTGACAGTAGGTCCGCTTATTTTTTTGAAGCGTAGATATTTTGTTCCTATTTTGTTGTCGTTTTCCTCCACTATTTAATTATTTAACATGGAATGTTTTTCTCCTGCTGAATGTTTAATTGAAACATTGTTTTTCACTTGCCCACTTATAAAACCGTTGTTTGTTTCATTGCAACCGTTAAGGAATCCTTGCCAAAATGAAGGAAGGCGCCGAAAATGTGCAAACGAAAGTGCAAGCAAAGCTGGACAGCGTTGTGAAAAACGTCGGTGAAACCGGTAAGGGTAAGTCGGGTAATGGATGTACTATTTGTCTGTGTGTGCGTGTTTGTATGTTCGTCTCTATGTGTTTAAATAAGACAAAAATTTGAAGACTGCGATACCGGTTCCGTAATTTTATTGATGCGCATATATTTATATTTTATACGAGTTCAGTAACTCCACTTATCGTACGTTTCCTCTATTGTTCGGCCGATGACGAATCCGACTGGGACGAAGGTTGATCTTGACGAAGGAATTCGGGACGTCTTCCGGGATCGGGTGCGTTAGCGAAATCTTCCGTCAGAAGGCCTATGAAGACAGATTGATTATTAAGCTGTGAATTTGTCACGGCACTAACATAAGTTAGGGGGCACTCACTAGGATCAAATTCCTCGTCATCTGTGGCCGGATCAGCACTGGAATGAGGTTTTAATTCCTCGTGCGCAAAATCATCCTCGTCATAGGTAGGATCCTCCGATCCGCTATATTGTGGAGCACTCTGTAGAAAAGGAATACGAAATTATGTATGTTATGAGAGATTATTATACACGGGTCTCTTATGCGCATCTAACCTGTACAATCGCCACCAGTGTGGCACACAGGAAAGCGATAACGATCACTTTGGTTGCCATATTATGTCTTGGAGATAGGCAAAAGAACAAAATCGCACACTTGTAGCTATTGCTGCACTACCTACGTTCTGGGCGAACTGTAGCTTCAAAGTCTAAAATCCTCGTTTTTATATACTGCGCGTTAGTTTTCCCGATGGTCCGCTGTGTCAACAGATCTCACACTCTGTTCGCGGTGATTGATGGAAGACAAATAGTGTGTGCTGGTTTGTGCAGATTGTACTTATAAATACGGCAAATGTGGCGGTTCCACAGAATTCTATACTGATAAGAACACGTGCTGTCGAATGCAAGTAAATAGTGATTCGCAATACAACACTCACCCCGGGGGTGTTTGCGTTTGGGATAGAATTATGGTACAAAAAAAAATATGAACGAAACGTTGAATTTGCAACCTTTCCTTTTGTCCAAGCGCTTTGCTTTGATTACTGGCAAGCTCCAATGCAAGACACAACGCTCAATCACACTGTGCAAATAGGCGCACCATTGCCCTAGTGTGGCCGGCTACGTACGCAAATAAGCTCATGTTTGTTTTCAATTTCCAGATTCCTCGGACATTACAAAGAAAATTGCACCCCGCATGGAAGCTACCCACGTGATGGAGGTGGCCCAGTTGCTACTGTCGCTAATCCATTCCTGGGGACTCGATCCACATTTGGACAAAGTTTGTGAAACACAACTGGGCCTGTTGCGTCCTATGGTGAGTAATCATTCGATTGCATTTGAGCTGTAATAATAATTAAACCGTCCCTTGCCAGATTCCCGTTTCGTTTGGAGTGCTTTCGAAGGGCGGCTACATGTCGTTGTTGCTGCCGACCTGGCAAAACAATATCGTTATCAACTCGACGCCGGAAGAGCTGAAAACGGTTGCGATGACACCGGAACAGTTCCGTCGGGAGGGTTTAACGAAACTGTTTACCGCCCGGCTCCACTGGGAACTCAGCACGACGCTTACCTCCAACCATCTGTTGGCGATGGTAGCCATGTCCAACACGCTGATGTCGATGAATATGGCCACATTCATACCCGAACAGGAGCGTGCCCGGAAGTTGCACCGCCAATCGACGCGTGCCACCTGGAGCAATGAGGAAGAGCAGGAAGAAGCGTTCACTCAACAGCAGGCCCAGATTAAGCAGGGCTGGAGTTTGCTGTCCACGCACCATTGCTTCCTGCTACCGGAGAAGATCGATGCGCTCGATGCAAACAACTTCAAGCGGCCCCAGGTGGAGATGATGGCCAGAAGGTGGCAGCATCACTGTTTGGAAATACGAGAGGCTGCTCAGCAGCTGCTACTGGGCGAGCTGGGCCGGATGGGGAAAAAGGGTCGCAAACAGCTCGTCGAAAGCTGGGCCCAGTATCTACCGATGTACACACACACGGAACCGATCGCGCAGCAACCGCCCAGCACGGGGCAATCGAATGCCGGTTCGCCCACATCCAGTCCTACCGGTCAGCCCGGCCTAGAGCACGAGGAAGAATCAGAAGAGGAGGAAGAAGTGGTACGGAAACCGTCCAGCTTGGCCGAGCTGAAGCGCAAACAAACCACCGCGGTCGTGCTGCTCGGTGTGATTGGGGCCGAGTTCGGTCAGGACATTTCCGCCACCGACGGCAAGCGCAACAACGAAAACCGTCGCAAAAGCTCCGTCGTGGAGGGTTTCGGCATTGGCAATAATAATCTAGCCCGTTCCACATCGATGGCGCTGACCCATCTGCTGCTGGCGCCGGCAACGCAAAAGCTGCCCGCCTACACGCCATTGCGCCGGGCGGCGATTGATTTGATTGGGCGCGGCTTCACCGTCTGGGAGCCGTACATCGACGTCAGCAAGGTGCTGCTGGGACTGCTCGAGATGTGTTGCGATTCGACCCGGCTGATACCGAGCCTGAACTATAAGCTGCCGCTGACACCGCAGGCCGACGCATGTCGGACGGCGCGACACGCGCTTCGGCTGATTGCGACCGCTCGGCCGGCCGCCTTCATCACGACGATGGCGCGCGAGGTGGCGCGCTACAACACGATGCAGCAGAATGCGCAAGCGATAAGCGTCCCCATTACGCAGTCGGTGCTGCATCGGGCCAAGCGAGAGATACTACAGTGTGTCGAAATGCTCATCGATAAGATGCAGACGGAGATCGCTAATCTGCTCGTGGAGGTAAGTGGCTACATACACGGGTGTGTAAACCTTTTCCTGTCTTTGCAACATTGCAAACACTCGAAACACGTGCATCGTGTTTGTTGAAGGTTTTATTATTTTATTCTATTATATCATTGATTGTTTCCTTGTTAATCGTAATTGTATTTACATTTACATCATTTGCTTTACTAGGTTATGGATATAACGCTTCACTGTGTTGATTCTGGAGATCTTAAAAACAAAGGACTGGCCGAAGTTAGTCCGCTAATGTGCAAATTCAATCAAGTTTCGCACTGTAGCGCCTCGCGCCGTATTGCTGGTAAGTTATTTTACAAAAAAAAAATAACATTTTTATTGCAATTCTTCTACATAATGACTATGCATCTAGGGTTTTAAGTTCATTTGGCAAATTGGGAACAATTTCTGAACTCTGTGGAAGTAGAGCTAGTGAACACATTTCACATAGTATAGAAAGAGCAAAGGATTCCAGATACATATTGGTATATTCTAGTTTAGTTTAAACAGATTGTATTAAAATGCTATATGGAATTCAAACATTTCTTGGTTCTCTTCAAGTAAAACTCTGTAAAGTTGAGCTAGTTGAAGCTTTCCACATATCACATATTTGTAATGCTATCAATAGATAAATTTTACTTTTGCACAGTATCCAGAAATTGCGAAAGAATTTAGATCTTTCTTGGTAAATTCGGGTTCAACTTGAATATAGTCCAGAAAGAGCTAAGATTTTGCAGGTTGAACTCGAAAATATCTTGATTCTGTGCAATTAGAAAAGAACTTTATCTTGACACACTTTAGTTTAAACTGAACATATTCTGTAAAAAAATATTACTTAAGAAGTAGAATTTAAAAGTTCTTGATCTTGATTCTGTTCAAGTCGAACTGCAAGCTTTCAGTGGAGAAATTTTCTTTTTGCATACCACCCAGAAATTGTTAAGAATTCCAGATCTTTCTTGGTCAATTCTAGTTTAACTTGCAAGTTAAACTCAAAATTTTCCTGATGCTGTTCAAGTAAAACTGGAAAAGATTGGTCATGTGTGAGCTTTGCACATTTTACATATTTGTAAATCATTCATTGTGTACAATATATAGAAATTTTGGAATGTTTTCCGATCTATATCGGCATATTCTAGTTCAACTTGAACAAAGTCTCAAATCTTGGTAAGTTGATTTTGAATATTTCTGGATTATGTTTAAATAGAACTGGACGAGGTTGAACCAGTGAAATTCTGGCATATTTCACATATTTGTAAAGCGTTCAATGGAGACAGTATATATTTCGGACATTATCGAGAAATTACGATATATTCCAAATCTATCTTGCCACATTCTACTTCATCTTGAACAGAGTCCGGAAACAGATCTGATTTGACCATTAGAATTCAAAAACCCTATAACTGAGGAACTAAATGCTTTAAATTGTAACAAACTTCACCATTTTTCCATTCTCTTACTAAACCAGTCGGTGCTAGCAACGGCCATTTAGCAATCTATGAACTGCGGCAAAACAAATGCCAGATGATACCGGCCCACACGAAACCGGTCACCGCGCTCGCGTTCAGCCCGGACGGTAAATTTCTGGTAAGCTACTCGTGCACCGAAAATCGGCTCTCCTTCTGGCAAACGAGTGCGGGCATGTTTGGACTCGGTCAATCCCAAACGCGCTGCATCAAGGGTTACTCCACTGCGCCGATACCGGACATTGGACGGCTGAATCCAATGCGACTGGCGAAACTGATCTGGATCAACAATCGTACCGTGACGCTGATGCTGGCCGACGGTTCCGAGACTCGGTTCAACGTATAAACGTATCCGCGACATGTTGATACGCGTGCTCTGGTCGTAATTTTAATCCACCATCGTCCTTCTCTAGCTCAATTTGCTCTAGGTTACGTTACGTTGTCTACGTCTCTTGATGATGCTGAAAAACGCGGGATAATTGTTGCGTCTTTTCCCGCTTCCTAATTGCCGATTGGATGTGAATATTTGGACATATATTTTTGTTGAGTTGTTGGTAAGCGTTTTTCCTTCCTAAGTAATGATTAGTCGTTTGGATTGAATTTATTATCAATTTTGACGAGAAAAGTGTTGCATAGTCAACGAATTGTAGGAAAATACACGAGTATGTAAGAGGTCATCTTCCAGTCCCCCCGAAGTTGATGGCCACGGTATTTATGCATCGTCATCGTACTTGCAGTGAAGAAAGATCACTGATAACTAGCAAATCTCGTCCGTTTGTGAAAGGTGTCCCGGTTCGAAACGAGAGCCCCACGGATGGATGATACTTTGTCGGGGAATTGCATTAACTAAATGGGTTTTCAGAATTTGGAAGCAGGAAACATATTTGGTCCTACTTTTTTCCCCACGCCCGTCTAATCTCGCGAACTGCCATTTTGGAGACCAGTTCTGGTTTCTGCAAAGCGTGAACACGGTCCCTGGTGAACGGCAAATTGGACGAGAACACACGATGGACGTCTCTCCCAACTGATTCCAATTATGACACGATAAACTTATATAATTATGCAAATTAGCTGTAGAGCGGGAGCTCCGTGTGCGGATCTTAATCTTCCGATTTGGGATAACCATCGTTGCCCCCATCGTTGTTGTTAGCCCGTGTGTGCCCCGGTCTTGATCTTCTTCTAGCTGACCTATATTATTTGGAGAATCGTTCGAACTGGGCGAGATGTTTCCTGTCCCCTGGGGAGCTGCTGTGACGCTGCTGTTGTGCGAAGATTCTGTCGTCCATTGATCCGCTGAGAATCGTGCGCACACGGGGTGACCGGTAGATTGTGACCTAAATCATGTCATACCATCGAGGGGCGGATGCTTGACTGCTTTTTTTTTCGTCCAATCTTTTGCGCTTCCTCTATATTTTTGCAGTGCGATTGTTGGGAGTCGAGGGGGCATGAAATGGTGGAGAAGAAAAGTATTAATGGCAGTGACCTCTGGCGGGCGGATATGTTTATTATGCTTAAAACCCCGCTGAGGGCTGTCTTCTGATTTCCCTGCTTAATGCTTACTGTTGTTTAGTAGAGTAATGGTAGTATAGTTACTGTTTTTTTCGTTAACTTTTACGCAAGATGTAGTTAATATCGAAAATTTATGAAACATTAAATAAAACACACACCAACAAACCTAAACTTAACCGAATGTTATACCCCCAAAAAAGTGTTTGCGATTCCGATTCCTGCACGATCGTGCTGATCGTTTGCATACCCACGTTGAAAGTATTACTCATAAGCGAGTATATAAATATATATAGATAATACAGACACAAAAACACACGCAATAATGTATAAGAATCTGTGTAATTTATTTGTTAGCGTATTGCAAAGTATATACCGATAAAACAATAAATCTATGAAGCGCAAAGACAATACACAATACTTGAAGCAGTAATCATTCATCGTAAAGAAACGACAATGTCCCCACGCATTCACCACTTTCACTGGGTATGATTCAGCTGTTCAAATGTGGTTGACAGATTTCCATCGTTGCAATGTGCTTCATGCGTATCAACGCACCAAACCATTGTTTGTTGGAGCGACCGATAATTTGTGTGCTTCCAGTTGTGTTTGCTGATGCACGTGACCGCGCATTCGGTGAGTCGCCACGGTTGAAATATTTCTTTATCGTTTAATTGTTTTCCAGGAGCAACGAATAAAACGATCGAAGCAGGCGTATCTGATCTGATTTGGTAACGTTGGGAGACCATCATTTCTTCTGGAAGAGTGATGAACAGAAAAGAAATCAATTAGCATAGTTACCCGTTGTTGTGGCATTGACATGCGGTTCTGCCGTTTTCAGTTCTCTTTGCTAATTCAGTTCGTTTGAAATTTGGAAGCCTTAAGCATCTGATAACAGCGATGATAGCTGATTATCGGGAAATTTGATTTACATATATTGTATGACCCAATTTTGATGGTCAGTTGTTCTTTTTCAGATCAGCCACAGTTCGACCCATCCATTCATCTGGACGAGAATGTGTCGCTGAAGGTAGGTTGAGAGACCGGATAACCGGACGGACGGAACGTGCAACGAACTTTTCGAAAGGAATAAAACAATTTCCGCTAGAGCGTGGAAGAAAATGGAGCGCGCTACCACCAGGGTGCACATAAGATTAGTGTTGTGCTTTCCCTGCAACGTGCTACGGCAAAGCTGCATGCAACCGTTGTGGGGTCACAAACCACAGTCTTTGCTACAAAATCACGACCCACAGATTGCACTCGACCTAAATTTCACATTCTGGGGTAGGTCAGGGATACACTGGAGGTACACGATCGCATAAAAGACCCGAGTGCTCTTTAGGTGGTAAAAGTGCACCAAAACCCCAATACACAGCTGATCGTCGCTGCCAATGCTAACTAAAATTCTTCCTTGAAGGTAACTATGTACACTAGATGGAAAATTAATATGTTTGGCAAAGTGAATTATTATTTTTTTCTTTTTAAAAGATATTACGCACCCAAGCAAAAACGATCTCAAGAAAGAAAGCGAATCACCAGCCAGATTATCACATAATTTGTATGCGACAGACCCGTTTCCACGACTGTCCCCCCGTGTTGCATCGCCGACAGTGAATGAAAATTACGTGCGCATCTTCATCATCGCACCGTTCGTATCGCGCTGTACCGGTCCGGAAAGGGTGTTAACCCCAGGGAAAAGTCGTACCCACGATCGTCTCCTATTTAGCGTCGAAGTCGAACGAAAGACTCGAACGCGCGCACTAGTTCTATCAGCGACGAACCCTCCAATCCGGCCCATGAGTGAATGAATCGCTGCGTCGTGCTGCAGCACTCGTGCCGGTTAGCTACGGCGGCCGGTGATCCTTGTTGCCCCATAAGCCCATTCACTCATCCGGGCGCTAATGCATGCACGGCTCGTTTTGTCTTCTCGACGTTCGCGTTTGCTTTGGTTGCTTCGGCTTCTTTCGCTATCACATAATTTCATCTCATCGTCATCTTCTGCGGGGGTTGTTGGGTGCGTTGTAGGGGTGGATGGGTAAAAGCTTTCCCGGTCGTGCCATGGAACGGGTTAGTCGCAGTCGTGTTCCGGACGGCAAACCAATCGGTTCATTTCTCCAATTTCTCTCGACAGTTGGCCAACGGTTTCCCACCGTCGATTCCGAACGCGGCAATAAGCTTGACGACCGTTTCGTACCAGAAAGGTGTAAATTTTGCAAATTTGTAGAAATTGTCGTGTTTGCATTGCGCGAGAGAAACGCGCATGTGTTGTGCGTAAATACTGTTTTTACCGAGTGAAAGTGTGAACTTGACCAGTTGTAACATTGACCCTCCTCCCCCGGGAGTACGTAGGTGTGTGGTGGTGGGAAATAGAAGGTGCTGGAACGTGCAACGGTGCGTTGAATGCGTTCGTGTGTGTGTTCGGGCTACCGACGAGACCAAGTCCTAAGGGCAGCGTAACACCAACCAGGAGACGACTGGGCAAAGGAAAAACACGAAAAACGCTCGAAACACAATGAAGAAACTGTTGTTGTTCCTCTTACTGACCTATTTATGCTCTGCCGCTCTCTCTGCCAGCATACTGGGTAAGTGTCCGTGTTGGGGTTTCGACCACGATGCCGAACCGATATGACTAATCTTTGTTATTTGTACAACTTGTTCACAAGCGTTGTTCAAATAGTTTCCAAATGAGTAATAGGATAAACAATAAAAAAAGGGAAATGGAACTGTTTTAAATTTATTGAAGAATTATCCTTATATTTGAAATATTTTTAGTAAAGTTAATTGTTTAATTTGTAGATTATCTCACACTCGCAACCGACGATGCGGAAGCCAAAGAGGAGGAAGTCGGACCAAGCAACTGTCTGTGCAATGGACCGTCCTGTATTTGCTGTATCGACTTCAACATGACCCTTATCGATCTTGGAGGTCCCGGTACGACAACCTATTTATCCCCTATAAATACACCCTAGGAAAACTAATTAATTGCAATACTGTTTTTAGGTTGCGTACGGCTAAAGTATCTTTCCGCCGACGAAGGAATTGCGCTGAATGTGTCCTACGGCGATAGCGTACTGCACAGCCAACGTGTCAAGGGTCCGGATCCGCCACCAACTTGTCTGAATGTGTTCTCCAGCCTCGCCCAGATGTGTGCCCGGTTCAGTGAGCTGTTACCGACGGACGAAGGTTTGCGGGGTTGCCTGCAGCTGGAACCGATGCTGCTTGGGGACGTGCAGATCGAGCTGCCACTCGGCTGCTTCCGGATGGGACCGAAAGGTATGGAAGTGATTAAGTCCGCCGAGGAGCAGATCAAGGAACAAATTCCTAGCGAAAGGTAAGAACTTTTTGCTGTTTGCGAGGAAGTTCGCGTGTTTGTGACTGTGACTCTTATTTCCTGCAGTGAGGAAACCACATCCGCTCCGGTAGCTACAGTGGAGGAGAAACCAGCTGCTGGTAACAGCACATCCGCACTCTCGCTACTGGACAATCTTTCCACGGCCGACATTCTAGCGGCGGTTAGCGAATCGACGGACGAGGGCATTGCGATGATTTCGAACTGGCTCGGTTTGTCGGTGAATCGCACCCAGAAACCTGCCGAAGGTGCTACGGAAACGGAAACAACGCCCGCCAGCGAGGGAGGAGAAAGTGATAAGAAGGAAGAGGAGGAAGAGTAAGCATGGGACAGTTCGCCTTCAGTCTTACCAATAAGCATTGCAATAAGTATTAATACATAGTAAGTTATATTTCACCAGACGCAGACAGGATGCTATTATACGGTTGAACAACAATAAATCACAACCATTGCCCTTTTAGTTAGTAGTACTTGAGCTCGCACAATTTTTCTTTTCTTTTCTTTCCCTTACGCTTCAGCACTCCGTTTTTATGATGGTGTTGCTAATACTAAGTCCGTGCGTCCAATTATTATCCATGCTGACTCTAATAAGATACTCTTCTAAAGCAAACGCTTCATGCTCAGCACACCACCATGAGGTGTAATTTATTTCCGAATGAAACTTAATCTTCTCGTCACGAGATTTTTACGACATTTTGAGGGTCTGGATGTGTCCACGCAGAGGTAAGTCTTTTCAGCGATTCCAGATCATCCATTTCAGTGCCGCAGTTAGTAGCTAAACTTGGTGGTTTGACGTTCGGGTTGATCGATCGTACAGGATATTTCATTGCTTTGTTGTTGCTGGTGTTGTTGAGAGGAGTTGTATTGTTTGCGGTGAGCCATATATTTTATTTCGTACTTTACACAGTTTATTAGCAGTGAAGACATATCCGATGCTTCCACAGGTGGCGTTTTTTGTTTTTTTGCGACGAGCAGCAACCGAATAGTCCTTTCGTTATGCAATTTATAATCAAACTTATGACAATTAGGAAAATATGATAAAAAAATACTCTTAATATAAAAACGTTCATCGTGTTAGGACAGGAAAAAATAGAACCAAAAAAGGATTTTGAATGTTTTTTTTTACGCGGAAACACGATCGAATTGATTGAACCCCTTCCTACCACCACATGCTAAAAACTACGGAAACAAAATCCGTATGTACTTTATGTGTGGGTGTGTATATAAAAAAATAAGAATCAGGAAAAAGCAGCATTGCAACGAGCAACCGAATGCACACATCTCATCATAATCACCATAATAAAATACCACCATAAACTATTGACAAAACAAACGTAGCACAAACGTGACGCGGGCAATGGGACAGAGCTCGGGGATAGTAGAGTACAGATGATCAGAACCGTGCGCCTTCTATTCGGCCACATTTGTCGTGCTTTCTTCTGGTGCCGTTGCTTCCGGATCGAATCCTTCGTCCGCACCTTCAGTTTCTGCCACCATGCTGTTGGCCTTCGTCTCTTTCACATCATTTGCATTGGTCGCATCGCTACTGTTCTGTTTGTTGTTGCCTTCCAGTTCTAAACAAAAGACATTCGAGGAAGAAGGGGAAAAAGTATTTCAATTACGATTTTGGTTCGATACCACGTTTATCCCATCTGCATCCCCTCCATTGTCATTACCTTTCTCGTCAACGAGCAGATATAGCTCTTCCTGGCTCAAATGCTGCGTGGCTTGCTCGAACTTGTTCACCTCTTGTACAAACCAATCCCAGAACGGCACTTCGCTTTCCGACATTCCCAAAATATCCTAACGAGAAAGCAGCGTTAAGAGGTGCTCATTAGCGCATGCACCAACACAGGTATGACCGGGTTGCACACATACCTTAAAGCGGCCATATATCTGCTCTGCCTTTTGTCGTATTAGCTGTGCCTGGAAATCAAACTTCAGCTTTTGCTTATCGTCCAGCTTCCATGCTTTTGCGTTACCGACATATTTCCGTAACCGTTTCATCGTTTCCACACAGTTTGGGTTTTTCTTCAGGATCGTTGACGTTACACTTAAATCTAGAACGGGACGGTGATGAGGCAAACATATAAATTAATTAATAGTGAGGAGTACTGATCCAACTACGTTGTATCAATAAATCTAGTAAGCCATGTTCGGACAAGACCGAGTAGGCAGTTTATACCCACGGACACGTACTTTCATATTGTTCCATCAGCTGCACGCATCGTTCCGGATCAGCCCCATTCAGTTTTACCGATGATTTTATGTCCAGATTCAGTTCCACCAGTTGCCGCTCCAGCTTCAGCACAAACAGTCGTTCGTCAGCAATTTTATCTGCAAAACAGTGCAAACCAACATTTGTACATTGTTTGGTGGTGCTGTTCAGTAAAAGCAGCATTTTTTTTAGGTTGAGTTCATACCGAAAGCGTCCAGCTTCTTTGTCGCGCCGGATGTAGCAAACATGGGCGCTTTGGTGGTCTTCATTGCTTTCTTCTTCGGTGGTGATCCGGTGGAGGTGGCTTCCTCCTCGTCACCATCCAGGAACCGTTTCTGCTTTATTTTTCGACCTCTTTGGCTAACGATTTCCTTCGTATCGGTCGCTCCACTGTTGTCCTGGGGCGTCACAGACGACTCAAACACTTTCTTCTCTGATCCATTGTTCATGGAAGTCACGAGCGTAGCGCCCAACTTCTTGTTCGCGCTGGCGGCTTTTGCATTTGCATTCGCTTTTGTGTGAGATACGGCGGTCTGTGGGGTGTTGGCATTTTCGTTTTCAAATGCTTCGATCTTCACTTTGTTGATGTTGTACGCGGTAGAATTTGCCGATACGTGCGACTCGTTGAAGGTGGACTGCAATGGGTTAGACAAGTACACATATTAACGGAACGACCGAGCGTGTTCGTTTTCGCTTTGATACAGCTTGGCCCTGTCGGCGCATAGCGGCCATTTTCTACTTTACTTGCCTCAGCAGCGGACATTGACATTTGCTGATCTGATTCCATCGTATCGTTCATTCCCGACTGTACAGCCGCAACATCAATTGCAAGCTAAGAAAAAGGGACAAACCGAATCATCATTTCAGGGCGTTACATTTATGGTACAATCGAATAAAGGGGTTTTTTTTGGCGCCTTAGTAGGTAACCATGGTATGACATACGTTGCTGCGGTACTAAATGACCGAAACACTCGAACCGTCGAGCACGGATTTGTATTTTTACAGAATCAAAGAAACATATTCTACGCTAGGAAAAAAAAATCGGTTTCTTAGCGCATCGAAACGAACCCTCTCCCCCCATGTCATAACGCCACCACCTACTTCGACGTTGTCTTCTAAATACATTCACACTTACGGGGCTTGGATCGTCGCCTCGCATGGCAGATTCAATCTGCACCATGGCCTCCTGGAAGCCCTTCCGTTTCATCATTTTCTCCGTTGCAAACTTATTCTTCGAAGTTATGTAGGCAAATAGATCTTCCTTCTTGAGGTTTCCGCTAAAATGAAACAAGGACAGTGGTCTGTTTTTTTTTCTGCCACATCTTACATAAATGGCGCCGCGCACCGGTGCTACCGTGGCGTGGGGCTGTTGCAATGATACACCAGCCACATTACTTACGTTTCACCCGTTCCATAGAAGTACACCTTGTATCTGTTTTTGTCAAGCTGTGTAATCTATTGAAGCGGCGCATGGAAATGTACATGGGGAAGAAGAAAGAAGTGAAAGATACGGACCATCAGCGAATCGTACGCTTGGCAGTTCGCGGAAGGGACCGGTCAAGGAACGGTCCTAGCACGAACATATTACCAGATGAGACGCATTTTAGCTTACCTTGGCCGGCCAGGCCGGATATCCCTTGACTTTGGCGAACACCAGATCGCCAACTTCGAAATATTTTTTGGACGCCACCATCGTGCTGCTTGTGGCCAAGTTTGTTTACGCGGCTCTAAAACGGAGCGTTCCTTTCACGCTTCCCGCGGTAATCCTATGTACCCTTCGTAATTCACTTCCCGCACCAGACGTACCTAAACGCCACTGCTATCCAAACTCGTATAATTGTGGTACACTCGCAAATGCCGCGTATCGCTGATGCTGCGGTTGCTTGAGGAAAAAAGAAGGATGTTACAAACGTTATACCTCCGTACCAAACACAAGACCACTTTGGCAGTTTTTCGCCTGGAGTCGCTAAAAAATCACCCTTTTCGCCACTCCGGTTAATGCCGCCGACAGATGCTTTGACAGCTATACTGGCAGGGTTGAGCATCCCTTTTTTCGTAGCCGCTTGGCCGTTAGCACAATATATTAGGGATTGAAAAGCGTAGGATAGAGCACATGTAGGCGCAAACAATCTGAAAACAACGCAATTTATTTCATCTTGCTATGATGAAACCACTCTCTCAGTTATTATTGAATCTAAATTTTCTATCAACAATCAAACCGTTTGTGTTTTTCGCCTTGTTTAGGAATTTGGCAGTAGGGTTCACACCTGACACGCCTGTCATCGAGCGACTGAAGCGTTTCCCGAGCGTTTCGTCACTATTTCATCGGGCAGCACCAATCCAAGGCATGAAGTGTTTTTTTATAGGCTGTCATTTTTAATGGTTGGATTTCTCTAAGCTAGAAGCTGAAAGAAAGTCATTTTTCGCCCAAAAACGGCTTCTTTCTTTAAAGTTTTGTGTTTAAACTGGTGTGCAAAGGCTGCCGACAGGATCTCCCAGCACAAATCACGCACGGGCAATCGTTGCGGACGAGTTTGCCAGTCAAGAAAGTAGAAATATAAGTCGATAATTGCGACGAAACGGGTAAGGAGGACATGAATGGATTTTTTTTCTTGCCTTTCCCTTTCCTACTATTGCACTTCCTATTGTGTGTAGCAACATAGCGCTGAATCCCCCCCCCCCCCCCCAAACGTGGGCTCTGCGATCCGAAACAACGCTCGAAGCACTCGGATGCTGGGCTTGGAGAAAATCTTTGTTTCATCTTTCCGTGCGTATGCATGGCCAGGACGGGGGCCATTGGGTGTGATTAAAAGTGTTGTGTGCAGTACGAAATCCTTTGGTGACGATGAATCGCTGATGAAATAGTGCGCTTACGAACGGCAGCTGATGTAAGCAGTCTCGAAAGGTTGGACGGAATGGTGTGAGAAGCACAAAACAAAAGAGAATTGTTATACAGCTCGCGAAAATGCCCCTTCTTTTTTGTTATTTGTTTTTTTTTGCTGACGATACAAAAAATTAGAGATAAGATGTTGTTGCAGCATTCCGAACTCTGTGACTAATCTAATTTTACTTTCCATCGTGCTATTTCTTTTTCCATTGTTCTGTGCGATTCCATATAATGCTAACTCCTCGATGGATCTTGCCTGGGTGTTGATGACGATAACGCTCACAGAGGAGAACACCTAGAGCCTGTCTGGTTGCTTCGTGTAAATAAACGTGTTAAAGTGGCTGCAGAGTAATATAGTACTTTCATACGGTAACTTCTACACTCACTACACAGTAGCCGGAGCAACATTGCAGGGCCGTTGGATCCAATGTCTAAACTAAACTCCCATGGGGCTACTGGGCTTAAGAATATTAATCTTGAAGAGGTAAGTAGTCATAGATACCAGGTAGTAGCGAATGTCATTTGAACAACGTTTTCATTCGTTTCTTTTTTGTAACTACACCACCCTCTTTCTCTTGTTCGATCATTGCGCTGGCACGTCATGGACCGATGGCAGATATGGACCGATCTGGAAGCTGGAATAAAGCAGGTGTACAAAGGGGAACTCAGTTTGGGCATCGCTCGCTACATGGAACTGTACACGTAAGTGCCAACCGGAAGTGAATAGTGCTAACAGTATTTTTGTTGTCCTTTTTTTTTGTTCGTTCCCTGCAACCGATCCGGAAATGAATGTTGTGAATGTCGTCCCTCGGTTTAGTAGTGCGTGTTTCTGGTTTTGTGTTGATCGTGCTGGATAAGCACAGGGAGTAGATTGTTCAGTGTGAATGTAATTGTGCGTATGTGTTTGTGTGTGTGTGTGTGCGTGTAACGTGTTGTATACAGTGTTGTGATATGATGCATAATACGAACAACAACCCTTCGTAGTGTCTTTCCTTGACCTCTTGTAGTTCATAATATACAGCGGTACTACATAGGACACCGCGTTGAACATAAGCAGGGTGGCAAAGAGATACAGGCAGAGGGACAGTGAGAAACAACAGAAGTCGTATGGTGGGTTGTGAACACGGAGTACATACTGCTTGTAAAGCAATAGTAACCCTTGGAAGAATCATGTGCAGGCATGCACTTTTAGGTCGCCTACTACACATACGCCGATGATTGTGTGTTTTGTTATCGGACACCCGCTACGCATATTGTGGGATTTTTACTCACAAAACCTGAGCTTCCTTGGTGTGGTTCGCTATCAGGTTTACTCATTAAGGTGTTTGTGACTTCAAATGATTGTGTATATGTGTATGTGTGTGTTTATAAAGGAGCAGTGTGCAACATGCTCACGCATGTCATACAGTATGCTCGTGTGTGACCGCGATTGTGGCTAAAAACAGCAATAAAAAAACAACATTCGTCTCACAACAAGTTCGTAACGAGATTACCAATGCGGAAGGCAAGGTTTTGCGGTTTTGTCCTATTGGACTGCAGCACTGCGTGTACGAGTGCTTTGGGGGGGGGCAAAAAATGTCACAGAGCGAGTTTACCAAGACAAACCACGCATCACGTACGCTACGATGGGGAAGCTTTTGCCCAACCACATGCCCACAAAATATAAACACATGCATATGCAAGATGGCGACGTTTTGTGTTTGTTATTATTTATCTCACAAATGTATGCATGTGTAAGAGTTTGGATGCCAATTTTAAAGTGTAATTTTACTGAGATTGATTGGTGCGCTGCGTAAAACCGTTGCCATTGGGCTTCCGTTGTTTCGGATTACCAATGTACACAGCGTGCGAGTGCATCTTTTCTTAATCGGCAGACTGTTGGCCCATGTTGCATATTGATGCGGTGCACAAACGATCAAAGCGAATTTCATTTCCTACAGATCAGTGCACTGTACATGTATGCTGTTTTACAGTGACTGTGGTGTTCTATTTTTAACGTTTCTATTTTCCTGATTGGAATTTTACCGCCGTAACGGCACACCCGGTTGTGACGGTCAAACATAGCTGAAATACAAACGTCGTAGCAGAACCGTTGATTCGCGTAGCGAAAGCTATGCTTTTGCTTTGAAGTGACGAGACAAAGCTCGCAAATGCTGCTGATTTCAACAGATCGCAAAACAATGAAGCGAGCGGCACAAACAATGAACAGCACAATGAATGTTGGAAAAGAGTTACAGTGCCAAGCTGCCAGAAAAGGTTGCTGGTGATGTTAATTGCTAAGCAAGTAGTATGCCGATTGCTGTCATAGTGATGCTGATTAAGCATAATCAACTAAACAAAAAATGTTCTTATGATTGTTATTGTTTAAATTATTTGGCCCTTACAAAACGTGATGTGTGCCAGATGCATTTCCTGTTAGTTATTTATTGGTAATATAGCTTTGATTAAATGTGTTACTAGTTACATAGTTAAAAGACGTGTGTTGGGATCTTTATAACGGTCGCGCAATAACGTCCCAACGACCTGTCTATCCGATGTTCTTGATTGTTCATACGATTTTTCTGGTTGTTTACAGACATGTCTATAATTATTGCACGAGTGTACATCAGCAGCCCAATTCCCGCACGGGCTCGTCGAAGGTTTCGAAGAAGGGCATAAGTGCTCCTCCGGGCGGTGCCCAGCTGGTCGGCCAGGAGCTGTACAAACGATTGAAGGAGTTTCTTGAGAACTATCTCGTTCGGTTGCACCAGAATGGCATCGATCTGATGGGCGAAGAAGTGCTGAACTTCTATACCAAGCGCTGGGAGGATTATCAATTCTCGAGCAAGGTGCTAAATGGCGTCTGCGCCTACCTCAACCGGCATTGGGTGAAGCGTGAGTGCGAGGAGGGGCGGAAGGATGTGTACGAGATCTATCAGCTGGCACTGGTGACTTGGCGGGGCAATTTGTTCAAGCATTTGAACAAACAAGTGACCAACGCGGTTCTGAAGCTGATCGAGCGTGAGCGTAATGGCGAAACGATCAATTCACGGCTGGTGTCCGGTGTCATCAACTGCTACGTTGAGCTCGGGCTTAACGAGGATGATCCGCATGCGAAGGGCCAGAATTTGTCTGTGTATAAGGAAAGCTTCGAAAATATTTTCCTGGAAGACACCGAACGGTAAAACAATGCAACTGATATTGGATCGTGTGTCTTGCGCATACTAATAAGATCGTTTTCTGTTTCGTTTGCAGATTCTACACGAGGGAAAGTGCAGACTTTTTGCGTGAAAATCCCGTAACCGAGTACATGAAGCGCGTAGAGTTACGTTTGAACGAGGAGCAGAAGCGCGTACAGGTGTATCTGCATGAAAGTACATTGGACCGGCTGGCGGAAAAGTGTGAACGTGTGCTTATCCACAATCATCTCGATCAGTTCCGGACCGAGTTCCAGAACTTGCTAAACTCCGACAAAAACCAAGATTTGGGTCGAATGTACTCGTTGGTCGCTCGCATCAAGGCTGGTCTGTTCGAGCTGAAGGAAATTCTGGAAACACACATCCACAATCAGGGCCTTGCGGCTATCGAGAAGTGTGGCGATTCTGCGGTAAATGTATGTAAAATGGTGGAAATGAAACATGTAGCGAATGATGAAACTAATGGCACAAAATTGTATGTTTTTCCCTCATGCATCTTACCAAAGGATCCCAAAATTTACGTCCAAACCATACTGGAAGTGCACAAGAAATACAACGCATTGGTACTTACGGCATTCAACAACGACAGTGGTTTCGTGGCGGCACTCGATAAGGCGTGCGGTAAGTTCATCAACACAAATGCGGTAACCGAATTGAGCAGAAGCGCCAGCAAAAGTCCCGAACTGCTCGCTAAGTATTGTGACTTACTGTTGAAGAAATCTAGTAAAAATCCGGAGGAAGCCGAACTGGAGGACACGCTCAATCAAGTGGTATGTGGTTGCCTGAGCTGTGCCCCTTTACTCGTTACACATATTAACATGTGCCGTTCCGTTTGTCCGCTCCCGTGTAGATGGTTGTGTTCAAATACATCGAAGACAAGGACGTTTTCCAGAAGTTTTACAGCAAGATGCTGGCGAAACGACTTTGCCAACACATGTCAGCCAGCGACGATGCGGAAGCATCGATGATATCCAAACTGAAACAGGCGTGCGGTTTCGAGTACACCAGCAAGCTTCAGCGAATGTTCCAGGACATCGGTGTGTCGAAGGATCTGAACGATCAGTACCGGAAGCATCACGAGAAGCTGCGGGATACACGAAGCTCCGGACAGAACGAAATAGATTTCAGCATTCTGGTACTATCGAGCGGCTCGTGGCCATTCGGTCAGGGTTTTACATTTTCCCTTCCCTTTGAGGTGCGATGATTGTAGCGATACGATAGATATTGGTTTGCTGATATGTGTGTTTTTTTTCCTTCATCATTGACTCATTTGCAGCTGGAACAATCGGTCCATCGATTCAACAATTTCTACGCCAAGCAACATTCCGGACGTAAATTAAATTGGTTGTACAATATGTGCCGCGGCGAACTCATTACAAACTGTTTCCGAATGCGATACACCTTGCAGGTATGATACGAACTTTGTTTCTCCTTGCTTATGATCACGCAGTGATACGTTTTCTCAAACCAAAACAAACAGGCTAGTACCTTCCAAATGGCCGTCTTGCTGCAATTCAACGAGGAAACGGCCTGGAGCATCAAACAGTTGGGAGAAAACACTGGTAAACAACCCTGTTCGTGTGCTGTTCGGCAGCAGCAGCGTCTGTACTAATTTGAACTATTCTTACCCTGTGTTCGCTAAGGTATCAACAATGAAAATCTTATACAAGTGCTTCCAATACTGCTGAAGACAAAATTACTTAATTGCTACGAAGGCGAAGGAAAGCTACACCCCGACTCCACCATCGAGCTAAACAAGGACTTTAAAAAGTGAGTGTAAAGTTGATTAGTTTTGTTGTTATCACAACACCAGTCATGGTTGGAAACGATTCGCGGTAATATGTAACTTTTTGCTTACAGCCGTAAACTCCGCATCAACATCAACTTCCCGTTGAAATCGGAACTGAAGGTGGAGCAGGAGGCAACTCATAAGAACATCGAAGAAGATCGTAAGATACTCATACAGGCGGCAATCGTGCGTATTATGAAAATGCGAAAGATGCTCAACCACACGCAGCTCGTGAGCGAAGTGTTGAATCAACTGTCCACACGATTTAAGCCCAAGATTCAAGTGATAAAGGTATGTAGCAGCTCACACTCACGAGCTGAGCTCATGATCATCTTCCCTCTCGTTATTTTCTATCTTTCCAGAAATGTATCGATATTCTGATAGAGAAAGAATATCTGGAACGCCAGGAAGGACAAAAGGATACCTACAGCTATCTGGCTTGATCAGTGATAATTTTAATCAGTAGTGTAGTTATCTAAAAACACGTATTTTCGATATCAGGCGTACGTAACTATTGAAACCAATAAACAACAGAACAGCCCCACTATGAAGGATGGAAACAGTAGGAAAAGGTATACAGTGATGCAGCGGACACATAAGTAAAAAGTTTAGATTTAGTCTTGAAAACCTTAGTAAGGGAGTCGAATAGGGTGTAGCTTCGCCATGTTCTGCCTTTGCCAGTTTAGCGTCAAAAAACAACTCACTGTTTCTTTAAAGTGCCGGTCAATGCAATGAAGTATAATCAGTTACGTACAACTCGACAACTCGCTAGTATGACACTCCGGTGACGACTGCTACTTGTTGAAGTACATCAAAAACGGCCGGTCAATGCAATATAGTATAGTCAGTAATGCACGGCGCAACAATTCACCGATCTAGGTTCCAATCTCGACCAGACCGCGTACGTCCCCGAATTAAGGGTAAGAATTCATCTATGGATAATCCATCGCAAATGGCAAGCTATATGAACGCTAAACTCGCAGTTGCAGAACAAGCGAAACGCTCTTCGATTTGAAACCTTATACGAAAATAGCATAAGTATGATGTGTAAAGTTGATAAACCCATACAGGATAGCAGATGTTTGTGCAAATACCCTTTCAGTACCCATGGGAGCGGCCCCACAGTCCTTCTGCAGAGGCACTAGAACAGTCCCGATTAATAGTGTGAACGCGCACATAAAAGAGAGAGATTTATATATTTAGTAGAAACTGATGGGTATCCTTGGCTAGAAACAAAATGTGCACGCTGGTCGAATGATTCCACCACCAGGGTGAGGATGTACGCTGGCTGTAAACGTATTATCGACTGCAGCTAGTAACACGAGTGTGCGAAAAGTGGACGGATTGTGCAGTGTGAACAGTTTGAATAGGTGTATAGGTCAATTTTGTTTGTAGAAATTTTATTGGAAGGTACGGGGACAGTACGACTCCAAGACAAGCCCCTTTGCCGAGGAACATGTTGGCTGGATCGTACACCCCTCTATCCCATGCGCAGAACTGAGCTGACGGCTGTCGGTAAATCAAGGCACGCAGATATCCCAGCCAGGCTAACACGTAAGCTTTTGTTTAGTTCAGGTTTTTGTTATGTGATTTTAGCAGAATTTTTTAAACCGTACCGTGTCGGATAAGCTACCACAGTGTGTACCGATAATGCGTACAAGAAATGCCTGGAGAAACAGGTTTGATAAGAGCACGCAGCAATGCTTCATGATGGACGCCGTGTAAGCAGTATGGCGTAGGATCTGTTTTCGGTCTCTTAATCCGCCTCTGTGTTTGTGTGTAAAGTGTGTTGAATGTTAATATTATTTGTAAGTTTAAAGTGTGAAACACTGGCGCCACAATCCCACTGTTTCGTTACTCTGTTTTAAGAATGATTGGACGTAAATCTTGCTTTATACAACAGCTCGCTTGTTATAGGTTCATTTTTGTTTCTATTTTTTCAACAACAAAAAAAAACGCTATGATGCATGTCGCTCGGCAGATCATGCAGATGTTAATTTGTGCATGCGTTATGTTTCATTTTTATGTCGACACACACATGCTCTAAGGACTTTCCGTGGAACCCAACCGCAAGAGAATATCGCTGCTTTATAAAGGATCCTACAGGGTGCATCGGGCGCACTGCTGCGTCAAACCCGCATGCTTGCTTGCCGTACGCTCAGTCACGTGTCGCGTTTTCAAGCTAGAAGAATATCCGGTTTGGCCTGACCGGTGAGGTAGTGCTTGAATTCACTTATAATGTGTAGCTTTAAAAACAAAAATCATTTCGGTTCATCTGTAGTCTCTATTCAACCGTCCCCGAAGTGTTCAAGCAACGACTGGGGGGGCTAGCGAAGAAAAAAAAAGAAAAAAGAAAGCCTAGAGAATAAGAAACATCCGAGCTATGATTGGCTTAGGTAAAAAAAAAGTGGAAAACAACTGCATACCAGAACTCATAACAACAGCAACAGAATTTACTCGTGTATCATCAATCCAGCCAATGATGAGAATAAAACAAGGATCTAAACAACTAGATGCAGATTAGCCACGCGTTGTGGTGGTCCTATAATTGATGCGGGTTTTTTTTTAATTCCTGATGGTTCCTGTTATCACAAACCATTAAATCAACGTGGATACTCAATAATTGGTTTCAACAGCCGTTGATTTATACGGCTGTATTCGACCTTCGTCCGGTTTAGATTCTCTCGATCCAGCCATCGAACTCAATGTACTTCTCTATCCGTACGGATCACTGACGAACAACGTTTTGGCGCGAGGTCGTCATTACTTATTCGCCGGCTTCATTACGAATCCCCTCGATCATATCCATTCGGTATTCGCCATCTTCACTATGTGTACTTTGTCAAACAACTCATCTAGCTCTTGGTTTATTCTCCTTCTCCACAAATCCATCATCCGGCGTACGAAAATTGCGATTCATTGCGACTCAAAATTGTGTATCTACTGTTCGGGCATGATATTCTTTTGTCCAACTTGCTATTTGCCCTTTTCTTGATACTATTTTTTGACAGATCAAAGAGTAAATGAAATATATTGATTTTTTAAATTACTGTCAGTCAACATGACCCGAATGGAACACCACTATGCATGGTCAGCTGTCAACGAGAAACGTCAAACAAAGCTGTTCCTGGTCGTGAGCATACGCATTTTCGAGCATTTTCTCTACACTAAAACAGGTGAATTTCCTTCCGAAAAACGGTTCAAAAACAATTTTGTTTGTGAAACCCCTCTTAAACTAATTCTCCCGTTCGTTCCGCAGCCATGAGTGGTCGCGAAGGTGGCAAAAAGAAGCCTTTGAAGGCACCGAAAAAGGAGCAGTCCGAGATGGACGACGACGATGTGGCGTTCAAACAGAAACAGAAGGAGCAACAGAAAGCGCTCGATGCGGCAAAACAGAAAGCTTCCAAGGGTGGTCCGCTGCTACAGGGTGGAATCAAAAAGTCGGGCAAAAAGTGATCCCACCGATGGAAGCGTTTCAATGCGAAACAGCCAACCTTCTTCTGTCGCTGCCACTTTAATCGATGACCCCCGGAGGTTAGGATCCGTCAAGCATGCTTTGCTGTACGCGGACCGTCTGATATGTTAAGCTACAACTTTCCGTTTTTACCGTGCCGTGACGGACTTTGTGGTTCATACTTCTACTGGTAAATAAATATTTTTCGCCCAACAATGTACGAGTTGTGTATTTTCTCTTCGAATAAATATGCGTGTTTAATAGATTACGATTAGACAATGTACGACGCCTATGGATTGACGTGGAAATGTAGCGGAGGAAAACATACTTTTCATTGCACACGAGGAACTCTCGGCGGAGGAACCGAGAGCTCACGTTGTCGTCAGTTCGGTGCCGGTACGAAATGATCGTAATACGATTTGGTGAACTCAATCATTAAGTCCAACATGGCGTTGGGTACGAAATCGGGATTACCTTGGCCACCCTCGATCCTTCCGTCGGCAGTGTAGCGCATGTAACTGGCAATTGTCGTTTCCGGTGGAACTACAGCTCCATCCTCGACAATACAATTATCCTTCAACAAGCATCGACGTCCCTGTTCGGAAGAGGAATCAAAGGTAAGTTCCATATCGTACAATTGTTTGCACTCCAGCGGTTTCCTTCTTCACTTACTATCACAGCGTTCTTGCCAATGTAAACGTATGACCCGATCGATGCCGCGGACACAACGGCACCCTCACCAATAAACACATGATCTCCGATTTGTAGTGGGAAAAATGCCACACCCTTGCTGAACTGTTTGTACGGCGGCCGTACGACGGATCCCTTCGAAATGACACAGTACCTTCCGGTACGCACGGAAGCCAAATCGCCACGAATGATGGCACCGCTCTGCACGATTACTTTCCCATGTAGGACAATGTTCTGCGAGCCGCACAGTACCGTCTGGCGGCTAACCTTGTTGCCGGACGCTGTTTCCACGTACTCTTCCTTGCTGTAGTACGTGTTTAGGGCTTCCATCGCTAAAGAAACGATAGGGGGAAACAATAGAATTGTGACCAATTTTCCCAAATACACCAATTTTTACTCTACCTTATCCCATAAATCTACCAACTCACAGAACATAAACATTTAACTTTCCACAACAACTCCAACAATCGCATAGAAAGAAGGTTGGTCCATCAAACAGTTTCATGCGCACCGTTTTGACAGTTTGAAGTAAATTCATGCACCAGATTAGAAGAAAATATTATTCTGAACCATACAACTAATACTAAATCTTATAAACTTTATGATAAACGAGATATTGCATAACAAACAGGAGAAAAAACCCGGCAAATAGTGGTAATTAACAAAGTAAATATAGCAAACACAACGAACATGCATGTAACAGTTACACCGACTCGTGTCGGTCAATTAGCAGATACACCAACAACTGAATCGTTCGGAACGATGTGCAATCGGTTTGTGTCTTGGCTGAATGTGCTGGACGAGCCAATTTCCTCCAGAAACGATTTGAGTATTTTTTTCCCGCCAGCAAGAGGGCAAACTGGCACACTTTTTTTTTAAAATTGTACGAAATTGGTTTGGTTCGGATAACGCTTCTAAACCCGGCCTACAGGAAAATCGTAGGGGTGCGGAAGTTGGTTATAGGAATTTGGTAATTTCCTTCCAGGACATACTCTAGAAGGAACAAATTGGCAGGAAAAAATCTAGAAAAAAAATATGAATGTCCACCAGAATCCTCTATTACTGGAGGAAAATTATCAACCGCTCACCACAATCCAATTCTCAATCCACATACCGTATCATTTATCTAATTTAAAAAGGCATCCAACGATTTTACAAAATTGAGAAATTTTTCCGCCGTGCAAGGCCAGTCAAAAATCTCGAAAAATTCGAGAAGGTGTGCCCGAAGAAAAATTTAAAAATTAATTGTTTTTTGAACTGCATCTTTTTGAAGGTGAAAACTGCTGAAAGACTTAAAGATGAACTTTTGTTTTTCTGTTTTAAGGATTCGATAAAGCTCCTAGAGCCGAAGAGTTAGCGGACATCTCGTAGCTCTGTTGCTTAGCCCTATAACCGTGCCAATTTAAGCTATCAGCAATCGAATTTTCTTTCAAGCCGAAGAAAAGATTGTAACCACCGTTTTCAGTTTAATACTTCCTTTATTATGCAGGGAGTAGTTTTGCTAGACAGCTTTCTATATAACAGGTTTACGATACGTCGAGCGGTATTATTATGAACGAAAAGAGTGTACGAAAAACGGAAACAGACGGGATTGGAAATAACATTGTTCGACCGGGAAAGAAGCACAAACGAACAAGTGAATTGAAAATGCACTGTCCAAATCCACCCTTTAATAAAACGATCCCAACCAACCAATCATTATCGAACAAGAAGTTACAACGAGCATCGAGTTTGTTTGGGTTAATTATTAGCCACCGTTTTAACAGCACTACTCACCTTTTTTGTGTTAAAGGTTTTTAGCAATTATTGATTGGTGTTGGTTTTGTTTGTTTTTCGACGAGCGCATCGCTTCTGGTTTTGTTAATATTTGACCCTTTTCGTTTCGTGTATAAAAAAGATATTGTTGCGACTATCTAGCAATAATAAATAACTTCCTTCTGACGTCGTCGTTACTAACGGTTGGTCGCATCGGAGTTTTTGCTTTCCCCTGCGACGCCTTACTACAATTGAAATTGGTATTATATACAGCAAACGAGGACAGTTAGAAGGTTAGAACCGTTTCTCGCTACGTTCTACAGCTTATATCATCTATTCTTCATGCTGTCCTCTTTCATTCGACGGTTTTCCACCATCGCAAATGCACGGAATGGATATGAATTCTTATAATGATGATGATGATGATGATCCGTTTGTTTCGAGATGATCGTACTAAACACACTAGGTACGCATATCGCATATCACCGCCCTGATCTGACTAAACCGTGTGCTTCATTCTCTCCAAAAAAGCATAAAAAATCTACCAGCACTAACAAACGAACGAACGAACAAACCGCCCTGGAACGATGGCGGGCCGCACATCTTCCAGGCAGTGTAGTGTAAGGGGTGTACCGACTTAAATTTTCCTTATTTTTGGCACGATATATTCACAACGAACGCGGTCTGTTGCAGCTGAGAGGCCGAAGGTTCACCGAGCCGGTGCACACGGAACAATGTACGGTTGAACCGACGACTCGCTACCATCAGCGCTTTCGTTCGTCTCCTCCAGCACCTTCTGACTGAGGCTAAGGGATCCCAAACCACCGGGGCCACCGCCAATTCCACCACCACCACCACCATCAGCAGCTTCGATGAGGTCCGTTGGTTTCCCCCCTTTCGGACCGATCGTAGTACGGAAGTTCGGGAACCGATGATGGTGATGATGATGATGATGGTGATGATCTTTGCGCTGATCCTTCCCAAAAGCTTTTTTACCACTCTTGCGGGCACCGTTGACTCCGGCCGTTGTATTAGCGGCCGCCAGTGTCGACACGGAACTCCAAGCCAGTGCAGGCGGAAGCATGCCGTGTCCGATGGAGCTAGTCAACGGTGCCGCTTTCTGTCACGAGATCCCCGTCGACGGCAACGTATTGCAGACGGTTGATGGTTGACTTGCGTGATTGACCGACGTTGGTGGCAGTGCTGGCAGTGGTAGTGGTGGTGGTGGTGGTACAGGCAATGTGCCGGAGGATCGGTTTTTGACTCTAAATCTAAAGCTTAATGATAGTGCCCGGGGCGTAGGAAACATGTAGAACCGTTGGCCGGGACTCGGCATTCCCTAGACGTAGCGTGTCAGCTGGGCGTAAAAGTCCTGTAGGCAGATTTGCAGCTGCTCGAACGAGGGCCGCTCCATCGGTAGCATCGTCCAGCAGTAGGCCATTATTGCGAACCTGCGGGAGCAGGACAAGAGAATGGTTAATGTCCGGGAGGGGTTCTTCAAATCTGATGATGAGTGGTGAGATACTTACAGCTCATCTGGACAGTTGATGGGCTGCGATAACCGGTAACCATCACGCAAATAGTGTTCCATCTCGAAAGGATCAACCTGGAGGGTAAAAAGGGTATAAGAAAATATCTCATTAGAACTCAGAAATTTATGTTTCTATCTGTTTTAAAACACGGGGCGAATATCCGCTCTTCTGAAGTCGTCCAACATTTCAACTATCTTGGATCAAAGGTCAGTTCTATGGAGGGAGGACACTTTTTCACTCAAAATACCCTGGCTTATGGATCAAAGTTGACCACCGAGACATAGACATGTTATCCAAAACTGACGAAAACCTCTTAACCACACAGAAAATGTTTTCAAAATGGTTTTTGGGTGGTATGCGTGGAATGTCCTTGCGGAACTCGTCGATCGACTAAAAAGACTCAGTTATGCGATTACAGTGTCACCGGACAACCCAGCTCACAAAGTCGTTTGAGGAGATCCAGAAGGGCGAGAAGGTTTAATAGGTAAAAACTATGATGAAACGATGACATTAGGGTGTCCATCAGAGAGGCCATAATCGGCGGGATCGGCATACGACGCCACTCGGTTTAGGAGATTCGTAGTAGTGTCTACTAAGTCAGTAAGTAAAAGTCCTCACGATCAGTATCCGCTTATCTGTTTTCTTCAATTATAATATTTTACAGAAGCTTGTATCAAGGTGACTTATTTAGGCTTATAATAATAATAAAATTAGGTGCAAGGTCCTACCTCCGCGTAAGGTTGCCGGGCGAGTGTGCACAGTTCCCACATGAGAACACCAAACGCCCAGGTGTCGGAAGCTTCGCTGAACTGCTTAAACTGGATGGATTCAAGCGCTAGCCACTTGATCGGTCGGTTTTCACTGTCGCCAAGGCAGTAATAGTCCCCGGGGAAGAGATCACGGGACAGTGAGTTATCTGCCAGCTTCACGCGCAACTGATCGTCGATACTGTAATGGAAAGGATGTACAAAAATGGGATTAATTCCGTTTCACAAATTGAGGTTATTTACTCTAGCTACTTACACGCAATTTCGTGCTGCAATGTCCTTATGGATAACGCCGTGACTATGCAGATGTCCAAGTGCCTGAGCGAGCTGCAGCTGAATCTTAACGATCTGAATCGTGGTTAGGGTGCGTGCGACCGGTTCCTGAAGGAAGATCTTTAAGTTGCGCGTATTTTCCGGTGCCAGATAGAGCAGAAACGGAGCGGTATGATCATCGATCGAAACACCCAACACGGACAGGATGCCGGGATGTTGTGCACCGTATAGACTCATCCCTTCGTGCAGTAGTAGTGACACCTGCACTTGGGATGCATGTGGACCGACCGTCTTTACCAACACTTCCTGGCTGTCGTTGTAGCTTCCACGGTACACTCGGCCGAAGGTGCCCTCTTGCAGTAGACTGGACAGCCGCACGCGGCATCTTTGGACGGTCAGCTCGGAAATACGGCGCTGCAGTTCTTCCGGTTCGGCATTGGCGTAGATTCGGTTGCGCGAAAGTGTCGCTATGGTGGGAGCGATCGATGGTGGAGATACGATCGAGGACGGTGCTGATGGGGCGTGTGTCTGAAGACGCTGGAAGCTAGATGTCCGGATGGGCTGGGCGTGGTGCGGTTTTCTGTTGAACGAACCACGAACACAGTACGCGATCATGATGAAGATCGACACGAACAGGATCGCCAGTATGCCACCGATGATGATCGTGATCAGTCCATTTTGTCCGTTTGTGGCGTTCTCCAGCAGGTAAGGATCGGGTTGATTAGCATCCGGGTGTTCACTGAAAAGGACAAGACAGATTCAATGAAGAATTCTTACCAAAATCATTCAAGCACCCTGGTACGTACCTCATCAGGCAGATCTTCTTCCGGCGGAACAGCAGTTCAGTTGTATTGCCCGTCATACGATCAAGTGTTACCTCGATCGTAATGGTAACGTCCACCTCGGCCGACTTCTGACCACTGCAGCGCAGCCCAATAGCGAACGTTTCGATGTGCTCGGGAATCTCACCCTGCCAGGAAATGTTCATCGAGGGTTTTGGCAGTGCGACCGCATCGGGTGAATCAATGTTGATCCGGTACGGTAGTGGACGTTCGGCGAGACTTTGCCAGGTGAAGGAGATCTCCTCCACGTCAGCGGGCACTGGAACGGTGAAGTGTAGTGCGTATGCATTCACTTGTCCTTCGCGTACGTAATAGATTTCAGCCGAAAGTCCTGGGAAGGGAGAAAAGAATATAAATATATTAATAGGAATTCGACAACTTTTCGGATTTGTATATCTAATAATTATTGTGAATGGTATTGGACGAATCGGATCCAAAATTCGCGAACCTGAATATTTAAAAAACAAATGAATGACTTTGAATTAACAATCAAAAAAGACCCAAAAAAAGGACCGAATTGAGTGAAAGACTTTAAGAGCGATTGTTCATAGGAATCTAGATACGACTTTTGGAATCGTTGAAGTGTTTAAGGGATTTTTAAAAGATATTTTAATCCTTATAAAAACTATCTTATCCAGTCCGCTACGCTGTAGCAAGGACTAAACCGACTAAATAAATCAAAAAAAATCAAGTAAATCAACAATGGCCGACATTATAAATAAGGCGTTATCTAAAGAAAAAGACGAGAATCTCAGAATGAAGTTCACAAACTAGAGAAGTTGTTAAACAAAATGAAAATGTCTTGAAGTATCAATAATTTTGAGAGATTTAAGATTTTTTTTTGTGTTAAAGACACATGTGAAAGATTCTTCTCGGAGTTAGTTTATGATAATTTATGTATCAAAGTTTTGTTAGGGTATTTATTTATTTATCTGATGTGAAGTTTTTAATGTTCACTATCAAATGTTTGTTTTTTAAATTTGATTTACTCTTTACTATCACTATCAAATGTTATCAAGAATATAATAATTTGATAAAGTGAAGGAATTTAATTATTCCTTTTTTTCTATTCAAGTATTTTAAGGAATTTGTTAATTACATTTAAAGCGAAGCATTTCCCCTAAATGTAATTTATCTTCTTAAACCACCCACCAAACAGTTCATTCGCGTCTTATCAGCGAAGCCTTACAACATTACGACCTACCGCACCGCTGAAACTATTCGCATTTATGAACCCGTCGCGACTATTATGCTGATCATAATTCAGCATTAAGTTTAATGTGTTCCCCAAACCAAAAAAAAACCTCGCGCATTAAGATTCTTTCCAGGCATTTATTTCATTTAATGTGTTCCTCCTGTCTCGCACACGGACACACTTCTGCATATGTGTGCCACAAATAGTATAGTAACAATAAGCTTTCCCTCCACCGGTATACGAAAAAAAAACACATTTTACATGAAATGGGATGATGCAAATTTCACAACGCTTAAAAATAGCAACAATA
Source organism: Anopheles minimus (assembly GCA_000349025.1). Lineage (NCBI taxonomy): Eukaryota > Metazoa > Arthropoda > Insecta > Diptera > Culicidae > Anopheles > Anopheles minimus. The sequence goes on along the minus strand of KB664255.1, from coordinate 6,763,895 downwards.
AACAAACAAAAAAATGGAACCAGAAAGCAAAACAAAATGGAGTGCAGCGCGGTGGTTACGAGCCATATGACACTAGGTCGTTTTGGGGTTTTCCTGTCCGTGTTTCTTCCAGCCCTAGCCCGTTTGGCAATGTGCGACAATTATCGCCCAAGAATTATGAGGCGTTAGTGTGTGTTGCTGCTTAATGCGACAGTAAGCTGCTATAAAATAAATTTTAATCCGCTCAAATTGCATCCGCCAGTGGCTTCTGCAGTTGCCTTGTATTTATTTTTTTTTGTTTCTCTCATTTTGCCGTGTTGATATTGCTGCTCGGTGGCTTAATCTTGCGCCCGGTCGATTGGTGGGAACGATTTAGGTGGATTAAAACAAAAAAAAACCGGAAAAT
>KB664255.1:6729797-6749583 GCA_000349025.1 Anopheles minimus | reverse complement strand
TCTGTCCACCAAACCGGTTGAACTATTTGCAACCGGGCGAACGGGGCATGGCAACAGAACTTCCGGGTAAGTTGATAAAACTCCATCAAACAACGAACGTGGACGACGACATCGGTGACCACGATGGGATTCGCTTGCTTCCTTTTGACCACCTTCCTGCAACCACATGGCTGACCGCCGGAGAGTTCCCGTGCCTTCCACACCACACGTGGCACGCGTAGTAAGGAAGTGATTTATGGAAGCGAGACATCTCCAACCGGACGAAACGTCCAACACTCTCTCTGGGATCTGTCCGTCAAACGGTGTGCGCCTCGTAAGGTGGAGGACGGTAAGAAAGCATGTCTACTTCCGCTAATGGCTTCAGTACAGTGGACTGATGAAAATGGGCATCCTGTTTTATCAAAAGCATCCACCAGACTGGGTTGGAAAAAAGCAACAACCGGGTTGGAAATGTTTATTCACCGAAGTTGCATCATTAATCAAGTGATCAGGTGGCCGAATGGATGGTGCTCATGTGTGCTCTGTTTGTGTGTGTCTCTCTCTAATACCATTATATTGGAGGAAGTGGCGTTCAAAGTTGGGCCCAGCGAAAAACCAACTTTCCACCACCTTCAGATTGGGTTTGATTGGGGGGGAAAGAAGCTGGAGCCATCGTCCGATTGCCACATTGGGATTTCCACGTCAGGACAGCGGGAGATGTTGCAGCATTTGGACAAAGTTTCACCACACCGTGAGCGTCCTTTGGAATGCGAAACTATTCGAGGTGCTCAGTATTGATGGTGATTGGAATGCTGCTTCCCATTCAGCAGCGTAGATTCTAAATCGAGTCTCTTTCAACCCTGGGTGGAGGAGTTTGTGATGAAAATTGCGCTTTTGAATGACGAACTACAGTGGTTTAGTGTTAGGGATTTGCGGCGGTTTTCTAAAGCATCAATAGCGAAACCGCCGGGTTTGTCTCTCTTGGGGTATTTTATCGCACATTCTACTTCAATAAAGCTAGACAGGAAGAACCGAAACGAAAAAAAAAAAATCGAGCAGCAAATCTAAACAAACGCTGTGACAAGCGATTGAACGATTGCAGCAGTTTGGTATTGAATGTTCCGTGTCCCAGCGTGACTGATGGTGACGTATGTGATCGGTTTTTATGCTTCATCGCGGTCCATATCTCGGTGGTCAATTCAATACAACCCCGGAGGGAGATGGTTTTACGTTTTGTGTTGGGAGGGGAAATAAAAAAGAACGAGCAAAAAGTATAAAAACAATTGCAACTGCTACCACTGTCCACCATTTTGTGGCAAACCTTTTGATTGACGTTGTTGGGTAGGCGGTTTTTGTAAATTGATATTTCGTAACCGCACCTACCCAGTGCTGGCCGCTTTCTCCACAATAACTATTTCCCGGGTTGGGAATGCTTCAATATAGCTTGCGCATTCAAACATGCTAGCCGGACACGGTGTTACCAGTTCCATCCTTATGCACTTTGGTAGGTTGACAAACGTGCACGATAAATCGTTTGAGGTTGCAATTCTAGGCACGTTTGGGCTTTTGTTTGTTTCATTTCGGTGGTTTTCACATCACTAGCTTCGATTGGAGTTTTTTCTTCCAGTTACGTACCCCTCCGTACCAGAACAATGATCATCAACCAATTTTTTTTGCAACGTACATTTATCGGTTTTCCATCGGTTGAGTGCAATTGATATCAGATAATTGTCACCAAACAAATGGAGTGTTTAGTTAAACGGTGTCCATTCCGTTGGCTTACCTGTAACGAAAATAAAAACAAGAAAAATTAGTTTAGTTTAGCAAACGATAATTGATTTAATGAGTTATTTCCAGCACGATGATAAAATTATTTCATTAATGGAAAATATTCCTCCGACTTAAGCGGACAGCAGAACGTCACAGGGGGTCTCCTTAAGACACACGGTATCCAATTGCATTACTCATTCGTCAGAACGAATAAAATGAGGCAACAAATAAACAAACTCCCGCATGCAACTGCAATCGCAAGCAAAAACCGGAATATCGTTGCTTGAGAGAAGAAGTTTTATTATAAAATCCTCTTCCTTCCATCGGCAAAAGAGGGGCGTTATCACACCTGTCTTTTTCCGCAAACCCACAAACTCCAACCACGGGGAAAGTACAAGTGGTTAAACATCGTTCAATTTATTACCTCCAAACACATCCTGGGGACGGTTTGGAGGTCCCAAAAAATCGTGCAAATCTCTTTTAACAAGATTACGCTGATATAATCCCATCCCATTCGAACGGATCGCCGAAGCTGGGAGTAGTCGGAACTCAAGATGAAGAGCAGGAGAAGGAGCAAAAAACGATGAAAAGCGTAAAAGAAATCATAACACTTCTTCCAGTTTTGCTCTCCACGCCAAGTGTGTTATGCTGTTGTTGTTGGGCGGTGTGTTTGGGATATTCGTTTTTTTTTGTTAATGCCTCCCTTCTACTCATAACTTCCACCACTTGCTTCATCTTTAAAAATTTAAATTTTATAACGTTGATCTTCGGGAAGCAGAGATCGGTTTTGTTCTTTTCCATATTTTTCTCTTGCCGTTCTTCCCTGCTTGGTCGTTTCTGGAGGGTTTTTCGAACGAGTGCGCCCGCGAGTGCATGAAATCCAATTCGTTTCGCTTGTTTATTTTCGGCCCAGTATTTATTTAACGTTTGATTGAGATTTGAATTTATGAAGAATAAATATTGAGTGTGCAGCGGTCCGCGACGGGCTTCTCACATCGGGCTGGAACGGCAAGTGTGAAGACGACCTTTAAACACGGTGTGGCCCAATACACGATCGAACATCGGCACAAAGTGTTCCACGCAAAAAAAAGAACCCGTCTATCGCCCGAATGGAACGTTTAATGTTTCCTCAATCGACACAAGATGATCGTACGTGTGTGTGCCAAAATGGTGCGTCTCCCGGGCGCACATAGCCGCCTGCCTGTGTTTATGAAGAATCTTAAAACCTTGTTCCAACCGACTCCACCGGACCGCCCTCCATCCAATGTGGCGCGGTGTTCAGTTTCAACACCGATTCCACCTTTGGCTCGTTATCGTTCTTGGGGTTTGGTCGGCGTTTGTGCGCTCGCAAACGAGCCGAGTTCCTTTTCGATGCACCCACCCGCTGTGGCAATTCCCGCTGTGGCGAAGTTAAGAATCGGTTCGAACTCTGCTGCCGTGGGAAGGAACAGTACGGCTTGCGCGATCACATTCTAAGAGGGAACACCGCGCAAGACATACCTCACAACGGGTGGCCAACAAGTCTGTCGGTTACAAAACACTGCCCAAACACTTTCTCGTCCGTTAACATCGATCCGGCTGTACTCCTTCCCCGTGGTATCATCGTTCCGGGTCTTTATCGATTGCGGTGTTCTAAGGGAACGGCGCTGGGTTTTGGCTTCCTCCCCGTCCAGACAAAGGCTGAACTTTACGGCTTTTCAATTTACGATTACACGCTCTCGATTCCACGATCTCATCGGTGTACACAACTCATAACTTTTGCCACGACACGCATAAGCCGTTTCTCAACCTATCACATCGTTCTAGAGGACGCAAATTAAATTTCACGATCGAGAGCACTCACAGGGAAGAAGTAAAAAAAACACACAAAACCTTTCCGTTGCGTGTGTGTGTGTGTAATGTTTAAGTGAATTAATTTATTGTTTGTCTGGGCAGAGAAGTCGGGATTGCAAATAAATGCATCCACAAATTAATTCTCAACGGGTGCACGGTTCGTAGGGTGTCGAATGGACGCGGCGTAGTATTAATATTAACTGACAGTGTTTAGCAGTGGCTTATTGGCGCGCCGACCCCCAATAGATGGTAATTGAAGTGCAAAGGGATTGCGAGAAGAATTTAAAGGATTAGAATGTTGTGAAGATGAATGGCCGCTAGGAATACAATTGTTTGTACAGTGGGATATAATATATATAATGTGTTTTGCATTATAGATGCATCTCTGGGTTTGAGAGCATGTACGGAGAACTCTAGGTATTTTCAAAGTCAATCATTCCATCAAACACGTGACACATGGTTGACAGAAGAACGGAAGAAGGAATTCTTCAATAAGGAGCAAAAGGGTAATAAAGAACTGGAATTTGTTTAACCTGTCACACAACCGATCAAACTCCCACATGCTCAGTATATGTGTCAGAACTGACATAAAGGTTCACTTTCACTTCTGGCGCCGTTTGTCAAATAACCCGAAGGCGTTTTGTTTGTGTCGGGGTTTAGGGAGATACACACTATCATTTTTAGCCGTGTGCCTTGTTAACCAAACTACATTCTCCAATGTTTTTCTGTGACACACCAGACCACCTCCCCAGTGACACGTGATGTTAGCTATTGCGTTATTATGCTTCTTTGTTTCGACATTTTTGACAGTACCGTGTCGCGGCGTTCATTTTAATCCCCGTGCGTTCTTTCCCCCTTCATTCGTTAGCTACCCACATTCGCAAGATGTCTCACACGAAGGGTAAATTTTTCAACGATAAATTCATCTCCCTGACCTCTAGTGCATACAGTGGCACGTGACGAGCACCATTGCCCTGGGTTCGCATTTCCTACCAACCAATACAAGGACCACTTTCCCTCGCGGGGTGAGATTTTAAATTGATATTCCGTTTCTTTCCCTCGAGAGAGAAGACATTGTGCGCCAATTTAATATTTCGAAATCACTGCTCGGGGATCATCCGGTGTTATGTCTGGGAAATGTCCTGCAGTCCATGCACGCGCACATAAGTGCAGTGTGAGTAGATCGGGGTTTTTTTTTAGTATTTCCGATCCCACAGCCATACAATCAAACCTTCCAGAGCTGGATCTCGGGCAAACGGTAACCTGACAGCGGATTTATTGCAAACGCGTGTCTCGTGTTCATCCCTATTCCCGGCCAGGAGGGAATGAAACCGTGCATCGATTGCAATATGCACAGTTTTGTGCACACACACCCTTTGGCAGCTTGTTGTTTTCGCAGGAACGTGCGGCATCGTTTATGTTTCGCTGCAAAAAACCCCTACTGGCCACTTAAACTTTGCACTGCACCAATTTCGGAATCCTGTTTCCAGGAAGACCAGTCTCAAGGATTCGAACACGTTGGGCCAAGGACGTTGAGAGTTATGATGCTCCGGTACGATTCCTTTGCACTAGACGGATCTTGAGCGCTTGATTGGTTTTGTGGTGTTGGAAATCAATTTCTATTGCCCGGTGGTGGTGGTGGTCCATAGCTCTGAAACAACTAGCTATGGTAATGAGAATCAGTGTCAGCAACGAAACAACACCGATCCACTTTGAGCTGTGGTTTTATCCTTCATTTCTTCGTATGTCAGGCACGGTTGGCGCCATGAACCTTCTTCCAGTGGAAAACAGCAACCGAAGGGCTGACGAGCGAAGCAATAAAAGTCAATATTTTGATCGCTCTGCCTTGACTTCTTAACGAGCCGTGGATCGTTTGTGGGATGGTGTTCCGTTTCTTGCCGTTCGACGTTCGTACGAAAACCGCGTTATTGAAATAGCCGCAAATTGAAAATGGTAAAGGGCGAAACACCCCGCCGGGTAAAGAAGATGCTGTTCGGGATATCTTCTCGTTTGCGGAGAAGGTTTGTTTCGGTTTTTTTTGTACTGTGTTAGTTATAGTCTGGTTTGAGTTGTCTACTATTTTTCTTCATTTTGTCTTCACATTAACTATTTGCCTTATATCCTTTTTCGGGTAGAAACAACGAGTTATAAACTGTGAGATTGTGGTTGACGGTGGTTTCATTTTCTCCACTCATGAATCAAGCAGAAAATCAGCTTTCAAGTAGTATGGTTAGCTACACTATTTAAAATTTCACTTCTTGTTGAATTCGTTAAAGATCTGTTTAGCGACTGGAACTGTCTAATATTTTATCAATTTTCATCGATCACAAAAATTGATTTAAATATGGCATCCAAACTGTATTTTCTGTTTGTTTATTCGCCCTAATAAGATAGGCATCTGCATCTTCAGTGGAGATTCGATGACGATTTAAATTTCCTGCTCGTTAGAAAGGCGCTCCGCTCCAACGCACTCGCCGCGAAACGATCATTAACTGAGGCCCCCGAAACCTCGGAAGGTCGTAAAATGTGAGCCCATATTTCAAAGGCCGGTTTTGGCCCCACCGATGGAAACCCGGTGTGAGGAATGCACACACACAGGAAATTAGACCAGCGCTTACAGTCTAAACAAACTGACCATCAGGTCGTACCCATCTCGGCCGTTTATTGATCGCAACCGTTAGATACGTGTGTGACGCTAACTGGACGGAATTAAAATAAGCCAAATCTGACTGGGTTGAGAAAAGGAAGAAAGAAAAAAACCTCAACGACAGGGGCGGTGCTGGTTTAGCTGCCGGAAAGTAAAATCAACCCACTGGAACAACCGGTCTTTCGTCCATAACGGGCGGGTGGGTTCACACACCGGATGGAAGCGTGTCAATTAATTCTACGTTCGGAGGCGATAAATTTCCGTGAACAAATCCTCTCACACAAGAACGCACCTTTTGGCTGGGTATCTCTACTGGGATCATAATGATCTTGTGCGGAGTTGGTGCGCCAAAGTTTCTCCGAAACGACACGAATGATCATCGCGATCATTCGATACCTGTGCGACACACAACTGTGAGTTTACAATCAGATATTTTGTGTCGTTTGAGTTATGGTAGGTGTGCAGAATCGGAAAACTCGATACTTGGTACGTTGGACACTTCTGTTTGAGCTTTATCTTCCCCCGAGGCGAGTTTTGATCAAGTCATAATGGATGGCGGTGTGTCTCAATTTCAGCACCAGATGGATGATAGCCGACTGGTTTTGGCTTGTACGGAAATCAAAAACGCATTGATTAACAAATAACTTTGCTACCACGAAGACTAACACTAAGAAAAGAAAAATTAATTCCAAAATTCCCTGAAAAGTTTTCCAATATTCGTTGCACCAGGCATGGAGTCCAAAACACTGCTCAAGGCATTTTTCTGGTTCACTCAAAAAGCGGATTTCATTCAATCATCATGATTAGGCAACAACCCTTTACACGGGCGTAACGGAGGACTGCGCTGCGGGCGTTAAGGGACCCCTTGACGAGAGCAAATCAAACCTATTGAAGCTCATTTCCCGTGCGCGTACTTGCCTACGGTATGCAAGATGTTTTTGGCTACGGCCATCTTCCAGAGATGGGTGTGGGATTGCGCCTTGCGAAGAACTTGCAACCACCACACCCCTAGCGGGGGAAAGGAAATCAGTTCCCTCCCCAGAGCTTGCGTTTGCTCCAGCAAACTTGTTGGAATTTAAACTTGTTTTGAATAATTCCGTCTAATGATATGATTACGGATAATTTCGCTGCTTGTTTTGTTCCACCCTCGCAAGCATCCCATCCCTCTTGGGGTTTCAATCCCGCCACCGTTATAGCACCAAAAATTACCAGCAAACGATTGAACAACCTAAGTTCCGGCGATCAACCCAACTGCACACCGAATGGGGGGGGGGCTGGCCATGTGGCTAGGAGAGAATGCAAGGCTTTGCCACCCTTTGCTTCTTCGTACCAGGGAGATAGGGCCCGCACGAACCCAACGGGCAACGTTAGTGCGGAGTCGTGGAGTCTGTGTTTCTGACGAGAGTTCATGAATCGGACGAAAATGATAGTAATTACACATGATTGGGTGCCTAGACCGAGCGTCACAGCGCACGAAAAGGGGGAGTGGGCGGTCGGGGGCAAACGGCCAGAGGTTGAAAAAAAGAACCAAAGAAAGGAGCAACAAACAAACAAGAGCAACGAGCAAAAAAAAAAACAGGTCGAAAATCATTGCTTGCTCATCATCACCACCATCGTCATTCCGTTTTGGCTTCTGTGCAGCCAGTGGCGCTTTCTTCTACTGTTGCTGGTCCTCCATTCCCTTCAAGCCTGCCTGCATGTTGCTCCGAGGCTCTTGGGGGCTCTCATGGCGAACGCTATGGGGTCGTTATGGCTCGTTAGGTACGGATTATGGTCGATTTATGGTGTGCTGTAATTAGCGGAAGCGAAGTTAACTCTTCTTCTTTGCTTCTAATTTCTACCGATTCGAACCCGAGGCCCCAGGCGAAGTTGTGTGGTAAAGTTTTGTCCAATTTTCAATGTTCGATTTTTGCTTTGCCGTTTTGTTGGTTCTACTATCTGCTTCGTACGGTGGGGGAGGGAGAGACTTTTACTAATTTGCACACGAGCAGATTCACGCATCTGGGTAGGATTATCATCGGTGGAAAGTTCTTTTTTACGATAGGCAGAAGAATTGGAGATGATCGATTTTATGATTGTATGCAGTCTTGCGAAAGGATTTTCTCTACCAATAGGAATTCTAAAACGGGAGTTAGGGAGCATCCATTTACTAAGAAACAATAAAATAGAGAAGATTTGAGATTATTCAAAATTACTTTAAACACATGTTGATACTAATGATTTGAACCCCATCGTAATTTGCAATGACTTACGTCTAATCAGTCTCAACATGTTCTCTTATCTATAGAACTTTGTGGTACTCAGTAATTGCTACTTCCCTTGCTCGTAATTTTTTATTACGTTGTTATTTGTTATTTTTAGTTTGAAACGGACTTTTAACATCCACGTCTTGTTTTGTGGCTAACTCTTATAATAATTCTGAACTTTTGATAAGATAAACGACAAATGTTAACATTTCGTTTAGTACTTTTAGTGATCTTGGTGATCACCCCAAGTCCCGATCCAAAGAGCATTGCTTTTAAGCTGACCGTTTACTGCAAAAGTAGCTTGTACGGGAACATCATGTGGGATATCTCCGAAGTGAAGAGCAGAATTCACCCTAAATCCATACAATCGATGACATCCATTAACAGCAGCTTGTATGTTTTCGGACTTACGCATTACATTGTGCATTGTATGCAGTTATTTCTTCATCGATTTAACAGTTGCTTTCCAAGTTGAAAGATGCCGTCATTTTGCCCTCGATCTTCATCTTTAGCTCCCGCTTCTAACGCCAAAGTAGAACAAATCTTAGGATGTCCTTGCTCAAATGCCGAGCAGACAGTACATTTCAAACATCGCAATTATCTTAAAATTTTCACAAACGCTGTTACAGAGTACCTGCTCAAGCTGTTTTATTTTGTCAGTCCATAAAACAATTCTTACAGTTGACCACACACAGTGGTAATTCACCAAAATGTAAGGGAACTTGATGGAAATGTTTGAAAAAACGATTCATTCTGATAAAAATGTCGTGTTTATGTTGTAATGTAACCTCAAAAAACCTCTCCTGTCCCAAATCGAAATGCTACAAGGATCCTCTCCCCTATGGGCGTTACGTAATAAATGGAAGTTCTCTTAAAAGAGTTACTTTAGTTGCAGAAGAAAATATTACGTAAAAATAATATTCTTCCTTTCTTTGCAAATGGATCGTTTATGTGGAATGGTTATGTAGGTTCCAGAAATAGAAAGAAAGCTTCCAACGAAGTTCCTTCTGCACTGTCGATCGTAATTACATAATTGCATTACACACGCCGAGGCAAAATGCAATCGAATACGAAAGATGAAACCGCCCGTGAAGCCGGCTGAGATGGGTCAAATTCTGAGCCATCGTGGCGTTTACATTACGACATTTGACACCGGCAGCGGCCACCAGCTGTGCAGTTGGGGAGTCGGGCTCTCACACAGGATTCACAACCGAGAAGGAATATTCATTGTGTTTGTTAATGTGTACCTCTCCTCGGCGATATGGTTTCGCGCAAAAGAAAAGGACCAAAACCTTACCCGCGTTCGCACAACAGCGTTTAAATTTAATTCCTTTTTGTTGTAAGAAAACCAAGAAGGGTCTGAAGAATTCTTTCCATTGCCCAACCATATCTTGGCATGATTTGTTTTCGCCTGTAAACCGAACAGACTTGCTTCTCTCGTTCCTTTGCTTCATCCGCTGCCAAATATGCTTCTCAGCTTTCCTCTCTTTCGCAGGAGATATTTTCATCGTTTCTTGTGCAAACATCTGCATCCTTCACGCCTCGTTATGCTGCTGCCCTTCGTCTTTCAACCTCCCCAACCCCACCTGATCATCCGCCCCATTATCAACAGCCACTTCAAGTGTTTCCTTCTCCGCTCATTCCACTCTACACTTAACAGCGAGAGAATTATTATTCCTATTTCCGCTGCAGTTGCATCGTTATGGCCCCTCGTTTTTACTCTTCGCGATTTGAGCTTCTTGCCGACCGCAACGTTTGTCCGCCCTTACGATCACTCTTGATATATTTATGATGAATTTATATGGCCAATATTTCTTCCCCGCTGTACTGCCCACGGTTTCTTGGGGGTTCTCATCTATGCAAAAGCTTTCGCTGTGGAAGGGTCGTTTTCTTCGGTGGTAACCGTTTTGGCCATTGCCCAAAACTGGACAACATTGGAGAGGATGCTGTTGCTGGCGCGTTCAGTTTGGATGGAATTTTGCTGTGTGTGCGCCTTGAGCGTTTTTTTTTTCGGTGGCTCCAGTTCGCTCCTCAATCATTTTCTTGGAGCGTTTATGTGTTTGTTTCGCTTTTTTCTTGCTTATGGGCAAGGACCAAAACCCCTAGTCTCGACGGTAGTCAGCGCCATGACTTGTCGTCTCATCATCATCATCATCATCATCGTTGGTGGCTGCTTTGTGGTGGTCATAAATATTGTCGGCTTGTGCCGGGAGTTTGCCTTTCTTTGCTTTACATCAAGCGAGGAACAGCGTTTTTCTTACTGTTGCGGTGATGATGGTGATGCTACCACACTTTCGGCGATTGGCCACCTCCACATCCTTCAAACCAAATAAGGCAGCGTCGGAAATGATAGGCCCTCGGAGCTATGCAGTTTTTGTTTGGAGCTTCAAAAGCGAATGAAAAGGAGCGATTCTGAACGTCTTAAACGTCTTCGCTGAAGGAAAGAAATTTGCTACCTTGCCGTATTTTATACTCCGTCGCATGTTGAAGTTTATTTGCCTTTGTGCAGTTCAAGCTTTTTGGGCTTTTTGACTGGGTGCCGCCCGAACTAATCGCCAAATTATTTAACCATGGTTCGTCTAATCAGGAGCTGCATTTATGTTTACGATGGGCGCTCTTCCAGCTTTGTAAGCGACTTCCGCAATAAAAACTGATTGCATTGCTCATTAAAAAACAACACAAACCCAGGTTAAAATTTTGCAGATTTAAAAAATTTTACAATCTCCTCAATAAACATTCAGTGGAAAAGATGGAGAGAGTAATAATTTAATCTGAATGAATAAAAATAAACCGCACCAAGATAAACCTGGCAAACCATTTACTTGTTCGGGAAATTGTGCAAATAGCATCACATTGCAGCGTCCCAAAACCCGAACGACAAAGGACGTTTCGCGGGACTCTCCTCTGAACGTGATTTATTTCAAATTAGTTTTCTTCACTTTTCACTTGCGCGGGATATCTGCCTGCCCGGAGTACACCTATTTTACCGGGTTGTCCTATCGCGAATGATCAGTCCCGGTTTTTTTTTTGTGTTGAAAAGCTCCCAAACCCAACTGCCTGGTGGTTGATCATGAAAAATGTTCCCCAGTTCTGATTCACTTTCGGGAAAGCCATCCTTTCAAACGGGCGCGCGAATAGACCTCGGTTGTTGGTGTTGCTTTATCGGTGCGGCACAATCAAGTCTTTTTCAAATATTTATAACACTTTCCCGATGTCTTTTCCCTTTTTTTTCTCCTCTGCACCATTTCCGGAGTCCCGAGGTTTTGCTTTCAGCAGGAGCGCAGCAAAAGCGTACCAGTTTTTATCACCAGCTCGAAGGGATAAAAATGTCACTCTAGTTCCACTCCACTCCGGTGGCACGATTCACGCGCCTCACACTACGGTGATTTATGCAGAAGAGATGATATTAAAAGGGAAAACCGAACCAATTCCAACTTTTGACCGAAAATCATAGACACACAATCCGTCGGACCATTGTCGGGTGTTGCCGGGGTAGATAGAACCGGGATGGTCGTTACGGTTCGGCTACTGTCGGGGACTCCAGAGAGATCTCTCCTTCCAAGGGCGCATATGGAATGGATGTCTGGCAGACGAGCCTCTCGCTAGCCTGAAGCACTCAGAGGTGGCTACGCCAGTGGAAAAAGAAGGATTGTGTCGATTGTGTCTCCATTTTCCGCCAGGAACGAATTGTCTCGTATCCCATTTTTCTGGCCACGCACACACACAGTTTGCGGTCGGGCATTTCGGAGTGTGGGGTTGTTTGCGGTCTGGAACAAGGAAGCATCCGGGATGCATTCGGAAGCACCGTAAACGACGTTGTGTCTGTTTCGGTATTTTCCTTCCTTTTTTCCCCCGATCTGGTTCTGCAAAGTTTGGTGCTACGAAACGTGCATTCCTCGGCAGACATTGGAACGGGTGTGGTGTATGAGGTATTCCCATGCTGGACTCCATACGCTGCTACAATAAGCGAAGTTATTAAGTGTAGTGTGGTTATTTATGACGCCTGGATGCAATACGTATCAACCGGGTGTGAGTGTGAGGGTTGTTTAAGCTACCCCGTTTGCTTCACGACTTTCAATACTATTGCCATGTCCCGGAGACTCGGCAGGACCAAGTTCTGTTGCAGCAGAACCTAAAAACCACCGGAGTGGAGGTACACCACACCGGGGACAGTGGACCAAACAGGGGGTTCGGGTTCACTGCAAAAGCCACCGCAGCAAGTCACGGGAAGCAGAGTGCCGAGATTTTAAAGATTGCCATACAAAACCTGAAGCGTTGTTTATAGAGCACAGAACAAGAACAAAATAAAAACCGCTTTAAAACCCATAACCAATAGAGAAGCAATTCCGGACGGGATCTGAGCCAGATGGCACCAGATCATAAAGAGCAGGTGATGAAGAGGTCGTGCCGTGCGCTACCTACCGGAACGATGCGCGGTGTGGTTGTGCTTCCTGAAATCTATGAGCAGAAAAATCTCATAAATGGACTCACGTTTCAGCAATATAGCTACACGCTCGTACCACGGCACTAGTTTCTATTATGGGGCCGAAAGTTATAAAGTAGCGGGAAAATGTGTGGTTTATAAGCAAACCGGGCAATGGTCGGAACGGGGGTAGGCCGTGGTAGCATCAGTATTTTAAACTAAATAACATTTTATACCATTTCCACCGGCCTTTGGACGCTGTCCGACAACCTGTCGGCACGGGGACATTGGGGAACCACCGGCTGTTTAGGATACATATGAAGTATAATTTAACACGATGGCACCAATAGTTCAAAAGGCGGCAGCTGGAAATTTATCGTCCGTGAGATTAAACCGACGCGCGCCCGAAAGATTTGAACAAAAACGCGGAAACAAAATGGCACACGTGGTTTGAGGCTTACCGTGAACAAAATTAGATGAATTTTTAATGATATCAATAAACGTAAACAGTGGTTTAAGGTGAGCTACGCAATTCCATGCGAATTAAATTCCATAGCAAAAAAAGGTAAAATGATGGTTTATGAATCAATCATAACCAGCGAAACGGATGACAGTCCAATTAGGCTGCAGTTCGTGTTCCGGGGCGGAGAAACAACAAATTTAGTAAAAGGTGAATAAATAATTACTTGAACTCTGCCATACAGTTCCACCCACCGGAGTGGTTTGGATTCAACGCTAAATGACCATCGTCAACATTGGGTGTAATTTATTGCACTCAACCAGTTCCCCATTTGTCCCTGAATGTCTGGAGACATGCCTTTTAACAGTTAAATTCGACTGGTTTACCGATGCCGAAGTGTAAAGCGAAACTACGGTTAAGAATTTCTCTTGTGGTTCGGTCCAGCAATTCCACAAAATAAAACCCCACGAGTGACAGTTATTTCCTTTCCGAAGGTCCTAAATCATGGCCTTTCGAGCATTGGAGCGTACTTTTACCGATGCTCTACAGCACACCGGTCCAGGAACCGGTCCCGACGTACGGATCCTCGTCTGGTCGTCGCATGCCACTCGAAGCTGTGTGGACAACATTTTATTGGCCCGGTGATTGAGCAAATGTCATTATTATTTGATTCCGAGAGCTGTAAAAAGCAACCTCAAATCAAAACATAAACAAATACGGCATGCCTGCGCGTCCGTCCGGTCACAGGGAGACACGCTTGATGACAGATGAAAGCATCCAGACACAAGGACGGAGACAGCTATCGGGGATGGGTCTGTCCCATCACACAGGAGACAAAAACCCCAACATTTCCCGGGTATTGTCACGGTTCGACGCCACCTTAATGGTCCCAATTCGTGGTCATTCCGCCGGTGCTTCCCCAGATTCCCTCAATTCCACCGAGCTGAAGGCGGAGGTGTGTGTTTTGCAGCAAACGCAAATTTTATTGCCACCTCAAATGAGCGTGCAGGGAAATAAATATGCACACTTTACTGGAAACAGTTTTACTGCACAATTTACGATGCCATTTCTGGGGACAGCAGCAGCCGTGAAGCGGCTCTTGCAACGAGTTTGTCCCGATAGTTTGTCTCGTTTGCGGGTGTTTTTTTTTGCCTTCCATTCTTTCCCATTCGGGGACGTTCTAAAGCGTTCCCCAATGTTGAGTGGGTTGTTAAACATGGGAGCGAAACTTTTGCGTAGTGTAATAACTAAACCACAACAGCGCGCAAAGAAGAGCCCCCAAAAGGTTAATGTTTGTAGATGCACATCGGTACAAACGACGGGACGCATCTCCTCGTGCTGGGGGTGATTCTGTGCAATGGAAGATGGCGAAATATCTGTTTGCCTGTTAATGTTTGACCAAAGATCGGGCGATCTCATTTCATTAGCATAATGGGTGAGGCCACAATTTTAATCTTGTTTGCGAGTGATCCCGCTGATTAGGGATTGTCATTGGCGGGCCCCGGGAGTCAATCGAATTGCGATATGTATTATAAAGCTGGATGATATTATTGAGGATCTGGAATGTGGAATACAGATTTTAACGTTTTATTTAGAAGTCAAATTCTTTTGCTTGGGAAAATGTAAAAATAAAACCCGCACAAAGAGGCATAAAATGACCGCAAAGCAAAACCATCTCATAATACGCGTTGCAGCCAACACTTCGAAAGTAAAATATTTTTCCCAACAAACAGCTCAGAATGGTCGATTTTCTTTGCCCGGTGGTGCTCGTCATTAACGGGGCGCGCAAAAGTGGAAGCGCAATTACGCGACCGTTTACACTTTTCCTGGAGAGCGCTTTCCCGCTTCTAGCTCGCAAGACCAGGGAAAGATCTGCCGTTTGCACATACACACAATAGGACCCTTTTGCGTAAGTAGGGATGCAAAATTTATTGCCGCTAATGCATGCGGCGTGTGACGTTATTATTTTGGGCGCCGTGGCGAAGGATTTCATATCCGGCCATTCCTGGTGCGGCCTATGGTGGCGGTAAATGAACCTTCAGTGATTAATTCTGCATTGCTGGTGCTCAGGGGAACGTAATCACAAAGGAGGAGAGGGATTCAAAGTGCATCCCGTGCGCCTCCCGGCTTGTTTTGCCTTCCGTCGTAATGAGCGAGGTGTGTGTACGTGCGTACGTGCGCAGTACTTGGGTGTTCGCACGTGACCCATAGTGCGTCTAGTGTAAACAGACGAAAAGCGAAAGTGGAAAAAAGGGATGCGAAGGAGAAGCAAAAAAACAGAAATCCACCAAAACATCCACAAATCATTCCAGAACTGGGTGGTGGTTTACCATTTTAGTGACGGGGTTCAGGGTTTTCACACGTACTCGTTGTTCGGAGCGCAAAAAAAGCAACCCCTAAACGCAAGGGTGAGAAATATTATTGTTGCCGAATCGAAGAATTCCATTTCTTTCTCTCCTGGGCCCTGAACTGGTTGCAACATGCAATCAGGAATAGGGTATGATTGAAATGAAAGGCTTTATTTACAAATGCTTTAAGGGATTAGCAACACTAAGTGGCGTCCGTTTGACGGTCGTTTGATCGAACCGAGCGAAACATAAAAAAAGTTTAAAAAGAGAGAAATAGACACAGGTAATATTTATTTTCAAAAAAAGAAGACCTCAATTTTAGATGGGATGAACAAGAATAAATTGTCAACCAAAAGAACCTGTTAAGAATATTGCAGCAATGACGACCAGCAGGATCTCGGGAAATCGTTCATAATCAGCACTGTTCTTGGGGTGGAAAAATAGGCCACAAAACCAGCAGCGCGAGATGACAAACGAGAAGCAACCTCCATTAGCTTCACTCACCTCAGTGAAAATTTCCTTTAAATGGATGTAACCGCACGGTTCCGCACGGAACAACGAAAAAACACAATATGTTTACAGTTCCTTAAACAGCGACACAACACTGTTTCGTTCAATCACCCAAAATAGGGCAACAGCAAGCAAAAAGAAGAAAAAAAAACCCGTGTAAGTAAAAATATGTTGCTCTCAGCTGCCAATCATCGTGAAAGCATACGCTCATACAAGTACAAGAGCGATATTACACAATTTTTCACTTGCCGTCGTGGAATGGTCGTGGCCCCGTGCGATAGATCCTCGCCGGGAAGGTTGGTGGGAAGATAAGGAGATGTTCCTTGCCTATGCCCAAGCTGGTAAGCGCATTTATACGGATGCGTTTCCGGAAGCGGATGCTATCCCCTTTTTCATGTGAGATGTACTACCATGCCCCAAAACACACGGCTGCAGCAGTACGATGGTGATGAAATGGGAAAATTCGTAATGAATTTCTTTTGTTTGTTTGTTTGTTTGCTTGTTTGTTTGACTTTCTATCGCCCATTGCCACGGTTGGCATGGGGAACAGCGCCATTAGCTTCCGTAGACCAGGACATATACACATGCCTTCAAGATTAAGTGTACAAGGTGAACTGGCCCACCTCCGGAACCGAAATTGTCTAACTCCGAGTTGGTGGTCCGGAAGTAACTCCCCACACGCCGGCAGATGCGTGTGTGGTGTTTAAATCGAGTTGGGCCTGCCAAGGTTCAACAGCGAGACCAAACGAGTGAGCGCCACATATATTTTACCTCCTCCTCCGATAGGAAGAAGCCGTACAGCAAACGGCAAAATTGTACGGTCCCGGTGGATGGTACGTCTGCATCGAACAGTAATTATGGGTGATAGGAAAGGGAAACTTTGTCCGATCCGGTTACTTCAATTCCCATTCGCGCTCGAATGCGTTAGCGTTTGTCGCGCGTGGTGTGTGTACTTGCAGTTCGAGTTGGTCCTTCGGTACTGTCGAGCGCCACTCACGCCGCCGCAGCGGGAGAGCGAGAGCGAGCGGGGTAGAAATTAGTGTCATTAAACTTTTTCAAAGTATTCTAATTACTTTCAACTGAAGCGCAAACCCCGTCAAACGTGAAGGGAAATAGCGTAAAATGTGTGGAGATCCCTGCAGGAATTCACTGTTTGACGTGCCTCACGGAAATAGAAGGATTTTTTCAGGTTCCTTTTCAGGCGTTTGGAAATGAATAGCACTAGGATAGGTTACCACTGTCGAATGTTATTCGGAACTACCCGTCCAGGTTGGCGTCTGGCGAAAAGAAGCCCCGACTGGAGGAGTCCAAAAATTATCATTCACAGAATACCTGCGTATTGGGTTGCCACCAGTTAAGCTATCACACGACGAAAATTAACCCCTGTACAAGACGTGGGTGCCACACACCGATAAGCAGCTTGTAGCCTCGGAAAAGTGCTTGTGTACTGAAGTTTTTCGGTAATCCGATATTTGGAGGGTTTTTGTTTTGTCTTGGAGAAATACATATACCAGGTTTTATGGGGTGTTATAAATTTTGTAATCTAATTACTGATTTGTGGATCGATTACAGCGTGACACGATCGTCCCGGGGGTGTAGAGCAGCTTGCTTACCTGTGAAAAGGGAAAGATAAAGAAATATACTCAGTTAGTACAGTGAATTTTGACATTTGTAACGTTCACGGCAAACATTGGAGTTATGTTACCGTAGCATATGCGGGACACGGTTGTTTGTATAAAATTTGACTGATTTCACTGTGAAAGGAGTGTAGAAAATTTCCACCGTATGCTCACACCGTATAAATATGCCAGTGTTGGCAGGTTGAGCCTCCGAGTGCACACTTTTGCCCATCTTTTGTTGCATTCCATTTGCACGTTTCTGGTGGCGCATTTCCGGCGTGTGCCAGATGCGTACAAATCCCGATGCACTACTAGTTGCAGTTGTCACCGATTGTCAACCGGCAACGCGGTGGAATGCTTTCGCGTACGGGAAAAGCAGTACGAGTGAATGTAGATGCGATGTGCTGAGGAAAAGTAAGTTCCCCAGGAATATGCACCAACGGAGCGCGCCCGAAAGAGATGTATCGTTAGGGAGCTAGCTTTGACATAAACGCACACATACACAGTAAGGGGGTTGGAATTTTGGTGGGGAGTCCTTTGGAAAGTGTATCACTAAAAGCTATGCTCGAAAGCAAATGTACGATAGCATGTTTGCACTCGTTTTGCGAGGTTGTCACCATGTGGAAAGCATATGACTTTCGAAAAGAGTAAATAGATTTCATCGACACTGTGTTCAGTTTCGACTGGTGTAGAAATGGTTTTCAATCTACAGTTTGATAAATATTATAATTATTCCCATAAATTCCTCCTTAACAAGTTCACTAATACACAAACGAACTTCAAAATATCGCCATTTTAGAGCTTTACAAAGGATGAATCCATCCCGCACATCGCACAACACGCTGAGGCTGTTTAATTCACCATAATAGTATGCCGAAAGCTGTTACTTGTCTGATTTGTTTCTAATTGGATTGCCACTGGGCAAATCCGTCCTTTTGCATCGTCGTTTAAGATCCCAAACCGTTTATCAGCGAACCCGCGACGAGCGACGAGGGTCAATCGTTATGCTGCAAAATGTATCGTTTCAGCCCAAACGGGACGTGCACACCCAGGAATCCCTAGCGGACGGGATAAGGCTGTTGTGCCGAAAGACAATTTCTAGCGACTAAAGCGAACCGCGAATGAAATGATTGCTCCGAAACCAAGCACCGACAACGAAATGACAGCCCATCCCGCCATGTCCGCTGACTATCGGGCAGCGTTAGAAGGCTTCTGTTTCTTCGGAAATGCGTTCCGACGGTCCTTTCCGCACCGTTTGAGCAGTGAGCAGACAAAGCGGTGAGACCGAATGACTTTCATTGCTAAAATTTAGTTTGCCAACTTGTCCCGATCGCTGCTCCTGGTGGCGCCACTACAATATAGACACGTGGCCAATTGTGGGAAGGATGAAAACTTTCGACCATGGTCTCACAGTTTGGTACGCCACTCCACTTGATGGTAGGGTGCTTTTGTACAGTGAAAATTAATTTCGCTACTTTACAAGTAGAACCCACTTGTGCACCGTGCCACGCTCCACTAGTTGTGAATCTGGTTGTCATACCTCTGCTCCAACAGCTTCCTTCAAAATGGGCATTGTTACTCGTCCTTCCGCTCTCATTCGGACATATTTCTATTTCCAGCCCTTTACCGGACGACTTCATCGTGATGACATTCGACAGCAAAATTAGTCCAATGTTCTGTGAGCGTTCTCTGGCGTGCATATCTTGCGTGGACAAAAATGGCAACACCGAACATCCAGCCATGCTTAAACTGGGGAGGTTTACCATTTCTGGGGGGGATCTTCCTACAAAACACGACACTCTATCGATGATGATGAGGATGCGCTTGTGTAGCTTGTGTCACACAAAATGAAAGCCCAATAAGCGTACGATAATTGACTTCTAAACTTATTATCGTCCCTGATATGCACTCATGCGTGCACAGTAAGTGAACGTAGGCTAAAACTCTTTCA